>VZTZ01014544.1:228889-367480 GCA_013400955.1 Drymodes brunneopygia
AAAAAAAAACAAACCCCCAAAAAACCCCACTTCTTGGAAAACTAGAGAAGAGACAGGTAACCAACAGCAAATATCTGTGGAAATCTGTGCCTCTGAACAGGTGAGAGGCCAGAAGGTTCAAAGACTTTCAGGTAAATTCCAGTAATTAAACAGAACATCCAACTTACAGGGCCAGCTTGATTCCATGGTGCCATGGGATGTTCAGTGCCCCAGCAGAAGTCCCCTGACCTCCAAGCACAGGTACAGTGCCAGTCTTGCACAGCATCCTGCTGCCCAGGGCACTGCTGTAAACTCTGTCCCAACAATACCAAAGAGTGGTCTCTAAAATTCTCTGCCACATTTGCAGGGGTGTCTTTTCTCACTGCTGAAATCACCAAATAGTCCAGGGAGCCAGTGAAGACAGGGACTGCCAGGTGGGATGAGCTCAGGGCACGAACTGCTGGCTCAGGCAAAGGATATTCCCTGTGGAACACGAGGAGCCTCCAGCAGCACTTTCCCCTGGGGAACACAGAGGACACACCCTGAGTGCTTCCAGCAAAGGCAGCACATCCCTAATTGGCAAACTCCACTTTCACACATGGCAGAAAACAGCTAACCAGAAGGCTGAAAATGAAATGAAAAAAAATATTTTCTTGCATAGAAAGGACCCAGGAGAAAAAGAACATTTTGCATTTTTTGTACAGGTATGAAAAGGCTCTGCTAACCAGAAAAGCCTTGGTGGTATCACAAAATAAAGGTGTGAACCTTACCTCAGCATGAGAGTAATTATGGATAAGCCATAATGTGTTCTCAACTCCAGTGTGATGGTGTTTATATCTCAGGTGTAGTGTGAGTTTAACTTTAGTGGGTTGGTGATTAAATTTAAGGTATATATGAATAATACATGGGGAATAAAATGGGGCATTATTATAGACAAAAGAAGTGAAATAACCAGTTGGAGATGTTGTTACAGAACTCTGAAAGTGCAAGCTTCCAGATGTTTATGTTCCCCAGTTTAAAAGATTAATGAGAACACTAAAGATTTATACCCAGCCCCTGGAGCAGAATACAAGTGGGGTTTTCTAGGCATGAATCTCACCACTTCCTGAACGAGGCAATTCTCCAGGTTCAGTGTGTTTGAAACTAATTTGCCTGGAATTACCTGGACTCAAAGCCATTTAAATCCAGTCTTGACAGAACCTCAAGGGAAACTTGCTGTGCTGGCACATAAGACATTTGAACCTTTGGAGCAATTTCATGGCATAAATAACAGTTTTCTGTGTTTTGAATTCTTGGATTAGCAATGATTAAGTAGCCTGAACTGCCCTTCGAGCTCTAAAGCTGCTTCCAGAGCAGAGAGAAAACACACACAAGACAGCATCTAGACACATGACTTACTGCTGCTTGCACTTCACAAACTTTGTTGTCATGTTGTTATTTTTTCATGCGTCACAACTTGGTTTTGAATGGAAGAATGAAGAAAATCAACCCAGCTCCATCATCCAACACCAGAACACCAGCCTCCCATCATGGTAACTCCACTTGATTTGAAACACTGTGCAGCATTTATCCAAAGTTGTGTCAAAAAGCGGGAACTGATGGATTCACCACTCCTACCCTTGCCAAACTGTAAGCCTACATTTCCACATCTCTGCTACATTTACTGTATCCACATAAAACATTTTATAGCACTTAGTTTTTTCTTGACTGGCTGAGTGTTTTGTCTTTCAAAAATATAAGGCTCCTTGCTTTTGGAAAACTGGCTTTCAGGGAATCAACCAGCAAGATTTTGAAGGTCCACACTTGCCTCTTCTTATTCATGATTGTGAATGAATATCCTCCACTCTGCGAAACAGCCCTTCTTACTAAACCAGCTGAAATCTCCTCAGAATCCCTGAGGTGAGAGAAGTTGGGAGCCACAGGGATAACCACTTCAACAGGCTAATCTGATATTGGGAACTCTCCTCTTCATAAACATCACTTCCTTGTTTCCAACCCTCTTTAAAACAGCACCATTTTCCTTTACCCAGCATGAGTTGAGACCATAACATCCATGTAAATCGCTCATCACTTCCAGCCAACACCTCCAGTTTCCAAGCCAAAGGAACACAAGGAAAGCCTCCAAATCAGCTGTTTTCTGGCCAAAACCTAGAATTACCTCCTTCCTTTGCTCCTGCAACAAGTCAGGCAAGCCCAGCCTGCAGAGCTTGGTAGCCCCACCTCAGCTGCACAGGATCAGTGCTGCTGTAAACCCTTCATGGGCGGCACAGTGAGGGCCCAAACTTTTTCCACCCAGGTTCAGAAGTAAGTAAGTTTCATTCTGAGCATGAAATGTGGTTTGGGTTACCCCACAATTTTTCAGGCACTGCCATAACTGACTGTCATTAGTCTATCAAATTGTAAATTCGATGCCCTGCATTTATTTTTGCCAACATAAAGATGCCTTGCTAAGAAGTTGCAGTGAGTTTTGATAGACAAAACACTTGTTACCTGATCAGAGCATTATCGTCAAAATTGTGCATGAATGATTTTTGTATGTGGACTGATGTGCAGACATGTTAAGTAGAAGTGGTCTCTCAGAAAACCTTGATGACATTGCACAAACTAGCAGAACTTGCATAAGTGTAGGGGAAATTATGGGTCAATATGAGAGTTTAGCATGCAAGACATTATTGCAAGCTCTCTTTGCCCCAGATACATGTTTTAAACATACCTGTGCTCCAAGGAGTGCAGAGTTTGGATGGTGCTTTTGGTAAGAAGCAGTGGATCAGTGTTTTTATCAAACACCATGCTTGCAAAAGCTACTCTCTACTTTTACTCAGCTTGGAGGCACTGCTGGCACAGTTTGTGTTGGTTGGAGCAGTTGAGCAGCAGCCCCCAGTGGGTTGCATGTCGTGTGTGTGCGTGCCAGCAACTCTCCACAGTCCACTCCTCACTGAGAACGAGGGGCTTGGTGACATTTGATGCAAATGTTCAGAGAAGCAGAGAAGTGTTATAGAATTCCAACCCAGCAGAGTACACATGTATCTCACAGCACCTCTGTGAGAAGTCAGTCTTGGTGCACTTGAACTAAGCCATTAGCTCCAAAACAGGAGGATTTTTGATGTATCAAAGCTGTCTCCTGCAGAGCTACCTGGTGTACCTGCATCATGCTCTAAGCACCTGGTTGCATGGACTTTATTATGTTAAGGTCCAAAATAACCCTTTGGAAATCTGACTGCTACCAAAAGAGTATTTCCACATGTTCAGTTCAATGGGCACAACCTGAGAGGACTTACAAGACCCCAGCTGGATCTGACTGGCTTTGAGATAACTTATCTCTCCTCTACCTCCTTCCATGGAAACACAGTCAGACAAGGCAGGAGGTGAGCACACACACAGCCATCATAGATCTGCATGGTTTATTGGCTCAGGCCCTGTGTGACAGGAGACCAGCTGTACTTGCCTGCTCCTGAGAGCAGTGTCAGTGTTGCTGCACCTGAGCAGTTGGTTCTGAGCTGTCCCTGCACCCATGGCACAAATAACTCAAATTTGGCTGACCAAAAGCTGGCCACATCAGCCTCCAAAAGCCCCTTTCTCCTTATGTGAACAGAAAAAAGGCAGCAGGCTAAAGACAAAGGAATCATTTTCTGCAGGTCTTACTAACAGGCATCTATTGGTTGACAATGCAAATAGAATAGTAATATTTCTTACTTTTATGTTAATAAAGCTTAATAACTTCTTCTGAAGGTGTTTGCTGCCAAGCACCAGGATATCAAATGAAGCCCATCATATAAAAGGAGTCTGACACGATAGCTTTTAAAAAAGCTGGCTTACCAAAGATACACTATGGAATCAGTGGATGCATTTATAGATGTACATATGTGCACAAAGACAAGCTGGATTATCATCAAACTGGTTCATCTGGTTTGACGAAGTACATATGAATTCACTAGTTATTTTTTCTTGGAGTGTAGTCCTACCTTACAACCCCACACCCCCAGTTTAGAGACTTCTCTTACAAACTTTTTCACAAATCCTGAATTAATTATGGATGTGTCTGAAGATAATGGCCATGGCAGCAGTGAGGAGTCCCAGGGCACAGCCCGTGCTGGCACAGCTCTGGGTGCCAGCTGCCGTGGGGTCCTGGATCAGGTGCCAGCCCTGCTCACACACGGCTGTGCCCCAGCGAGAGAGCCCTGCCAGAGCCTGCCCAGAGCAGCAGCAAATCCTGCTGGGCAGCAAAGGTGAGCCCTGCTCGGAGCAGCTTCACAGCCCTGCGAGCTCCCATCCTCACCAGCTCCTTCAGGCTTCACCTCCCTCACTTCCACAGCACTGACATTTTCTGTGGGTCAAAACCTGGCCTGACAGATGTCAGTCTTTTGCTTCATATCAGTTAAACTCAGGGACTAATAGATTAGGAAATAGATTAGTCCCTGAGAAAACGTTTGATAATATTTTAGCTATATTAAAACATTCTTCCAACACTTAAGAAGTGATAAGGCAATTTTAGAAACCAACCCAACCCTTGGCACAGGCTGAGTCTGTCTAAGTTCCTTCGTATTTCTCATGCAGTGTATACAGTAACTCCTTGATTTTAAAACACCATTTATGTGGTCAATGTAATATAAACTTTAAAGAAATTCTGCTGTAAGCTTGATATCTACCTTTCATATGCTGCATTTATGTTCTCATTTGCAAACTATTAGCAGCAGTTTTATCCAATAGGCTGGATTACATTTGGAAAATCACCCTGGTGATTAAGTTGCTCTTACTTAAGTATTCAGAACCAAAACATGCTTATGATAATCATGGTAATTTTTTCTGTCTGTGCTCCTAATTTGTGACAGGATGGTACTGATATTTGTTAAAATTGATTAAAAATAGTAGTTATGTGAAGAAATCTGAATATTGTTTGCCTGGAAAAATGAGAACCATGTAAGGCTTTTCTTTGTCGATTTTTGGCTTTTCTTTGTCGATTTTTAAATTTTTTTTTTTATAGTAGTTGTTACTATTTGAATTTTTCAGTTCTGTGTAGTTTGGGTCTACTTGATAAAGCATACTTGAGATTGTTATGGGATTTTAGATTATAATCAGGACATCTATGATTAAAATATATTCTTTAAAAGGTTTTTTCTTTTGGTTATCTTTCACTTTCATCTGATGAAGGATAAGAGATAAAACAGGCTTTTGTTGTTTACTGTACATCTGGAGTATAAAAAAAGCCTTATATGAGGAAAGGATATTCCATGAAACACTATGTCAGACACATATGCAGTCAGAACTCCAGAAATAGCAAGATGTTAGATAATTAAAATGTCTTCCAGGTCTAAACCATAGGGAGCTGGAGTTTTAATCACGTAGAGTATATTCATGAGAAGTTTCCTCTTTTATCTACATGATCAGATTTTGATGCTTTCTTTTAGGAAGAAATAAGATCCTTCTCTGGCACACAAACGTTGTTACATTCCCTGAGTATTGGCAGCGCTCACAGAATCAAATGCTTTTGTAGAAATCCAGGTTTTTGTTTACCTTTGCCTTAAGGAGGATGTGCAAAAAAAGTTCAAGCTCAGTTTGTCCTCATGGTACACCCATCCCTTTGGGTTCGAGCCACCTGGGAAGCAGCTGAGCAGGGAAACCCTTCTGCAAAGGGCTGCTGCCCCTGCCAGAACAGCACTGAAGAGCAGCAGCCAAGGACAGGAGCCTTGTTTTACTGGGACCCCAGATCCATCCTTAAAAGGCTTGGTAAAGTGCCTGCTACAACAGCAAGGTAAATGTAAAGGGGACATTTCTGCTGTGAGGCCTTCACTGGGCTGCAGAAAAACTGGCATGAGCTTAGTGGGGGAAAGATAAGATTAGCCATTTTTTCCTAGCTAGAAGGTGGTTTCGCAGCTAAAGCTCTTCACTAATCTTATTTTATAATTCTGCCACATCTTTTATTAACTTATTTTTCATCTTGTAGCCTCCCCACAACCATGACATTTAAATAATGATACACTGGTATCTGTACCATCTTAGTCCACACCTAGTCAGATCTACTTATTGAGCAGTATTTTAACAGCTACGGTAATTTTAAGGAACAATTTAGATCTAGGCTACGTCAAGAGAAAGGAAAACACATCAGTGCCAAATTAGGCTCTGATGAGGCTCTTGATCACTTTCCTTTCTCCTGACAAAAACAGAAGGTGCTAGTAATGCTGAGAAGGTCTGTGTCCCTGATGAACAGATGTTAATAACAAAGAGCATCTTCCCCATGTTAAATAGCCAAAAGAAGAGATATTGCAGGCATTGATAATGATACCCATATATCATGCATGCTAAATCATGACTAAATAATTAAAATCTGTGCATGATACTTGTTTCAGGCGAGTAAAGCAGATCACAGTTTTAGTGGTCAGATAAAATGAAACGCAGCTTTGCAGAAGTGATTGTCACTGAGCACACCGAGCATTATAAAATGCACAAAGAAAATTAAACTAGGAAAAAGGCAATTGACTGTGAGCAGCTTATTCGGGACTGAGGGCTGGCGATTCAGTGGCAGTTTGCCTTCTGGTTATTTTGATGAATTGTTTGAATATGCATTAACATGGGGAGGGTGAAAGGAGGAAGGTGATGAGCAGAAAGTTCTCCCAGGGTGAGGCTGGTGACTGGGTGCTCCCTCTTGCTGGTGGCAGGGATTCCTCTTGAAGGCTTTCTCTTGAAGAAGGCTCTCCACCCTTCTTGGCCACAGGAAATCATGGATGGATAGACTGAGGATATTTCCTGCAGTGGGGGAAATAGCTGAGCAGAGGCAGCTCTAGCCTGTTAACAAATCCTCCACGCTGTGTTCTCCCTGGTCTCTGCTTTACCAGCTTAGCTTCCATTAGCAGGAGCACTGGAATGATAGTATTGCCCCAAATTCACCCAAGAACACATCAGTTCCTTTCTGAGCCGTGCCTGTGACCTGCAGGGCCCCTCCCCAGCAGAGATCTCCCCCTGCACACATCTGTGTGCAGAACTGGGGGGAAGGCTCCATTTCCTGAGGCCTGCCCATGTGCTGCGGCCAGCTGAACTCGAGGAGACCCATGCAGAGAGCAGCTTATCTCACGTCTCATAAAATGAGGGCTACAAAGCCAGTGCAGCTTTTTTAGTGTCACACAGACCTTTCCTTCAAAGCACAGAGAAGAAAAAAAAAAAACAACCCAAAAAACCTATTATTCATAACATGAAAGAAGAATTGGTTGAAATTAAATTTTTCCTCCTACCCATTTATAGAAACAGATTAAGGGACTTTTGAGGAATAACAGAAAGTATCTGCTTCATGAAAGGTATATTTACTTGAAGCATTAAAATTGAAGTTAAAGTGTAGCTTTTAGCACAAATTAATTTAAAACAGATTTCACTCGATAAATTTGCATAAGCACATACACAAAACTTTGAGAACTATAGCAATAGGAATACTTCAGAGAATGAATTAGCAACTTAGCTAACAATAACTAGCAATAATTAGCAACTTAGCTAACAATAACTGGATATTCCCAAGGAGGACCATGTACTCTCCCACACCGCTTTTCTAAGGCTGGTGCTCTTTGACAATTCCAAATTCAGGGGTGTGGAGGGAACCAAACACATTTGTATGTCATGATATCATGACAGTCTATCCCTGTTTTCTACCAGTTATAAATTTTATGAACATCTACATCAAATGAAACTTTATTTTCAAATTTAAAAGTCCAGAGAAGAGCCACTACCCTCATTTTCCAATCAACTGCTAACACAGCAATACAGAGAAGAGTAAGCTGTCTTTTCCAGGTGCAGTTGTGGTGTCCTGATATTAATTAGAGAATAAACAAAATGATACAAACAACTTACTTCCCATTTTCATTTCATATGGTATTTTTCTATTATATCCATTCTTTTAGTATTAAAGAACTACAGTAGCAAACAACATATACATACCTACTTTAATTTTGATATCTTTAAGCATGGTACTCTTTTCTTTGCACATGCATCCCACAGACTTTGTGCTGATTAATGTCAATGTATTTCAGTTAGAGAAGGAAAGTTTTAATTTTGAAGTTGTTTTAGTAAGTCTAGAATTTGTCTAAGGCATGGACACATAAGGCATTTGTCAGAGTCTTTTGGGAATGTGCTCTTTATTCTGTTTCTTGCTCCATCTCCTGTAGTCTTACATGGTTTGGAGTGCTGCAGGTTAATTAGGTAATTTAATCAAAGATTATTCTTTCTGCGCAGTCATAGTAATAGTCAAAGATTATGGCAATGGAGTTATTAAAAGGACTTGAAATAATGGCAAGAGATCAACATCACATCTTCAAAAGTGCTCCTACGTGTTCTTGTCTTGGTTTAAAAGACAGGTGTCTGCTAGGGAAGGCAGGAGCCTTCCTTGGAATGGAAAAACTGCAACCCCTTTCCCTCTGAATTATTATAAATTTAAAATCAAGAGGCTCTCAGGCAAAGATATGGGAATAGGAATAACGGTTCTTTACTAATATCTAAAATAAAGCTAACAAATAATAACAACTATGGCATTAACCAACAAACAAGCAGAAACCCAGTGGCAGCCTGCCTGGCCTCGGGCACCTTTTCCCTTGGTGCAGTTCCAGTCACAGCCTGCAGGGGCGCTCCGGATGCGATGGTTCCCCCGCGGCTGCAGGGGGCGCTCTGGCGTGAGCCCAGGTAGCACAGGGCAATGGCGGCCGCCGGCGTGGAGAGAGGTGGGGGAGTTCCACAAACCCTCAGGGGCGGGGGTCAGCTGCTGTCCGTGCCAGCAGGATCCNTACTGTTTGCATCTTTGTGAGGAGCCAAAAATGTTTATTAAAAATTTGAATTGAAATACACCTGTGGCACATCAGACAGGCCTCTGTGTGAGGAGATACAAATGGGACATGGTTTAGGTCTCTTTTATGTAGCTGAAAGTGTATCCTTTGGCTTGGAGAGCAATCCTAACCAAGTGACACTACATGAGGAGTCTTCCAGCTAAAATGAAACAACAGAAATAGAGTCTATTCTTCGTCTCTGTTTTGTTTTTTCTCTTTTATTCGAAACTTTTATTTTCCTTCATTCTGGTAGGTCTTCTTTTTTCTTTTAACAGCCACTAATTATTGTAAGTTTTAGTTTGTAGTACAAGATGGAGGCTTAGCTTTATATTCTGGCCAAGATCTGAAGTTATTTCCTTTAGATGTATCTATGTAGTTTCCTCTGTAAAATAAACACTTGAAAAATGAAGTGTGTTAACTTCAGATTTCTTCTTGGAAGCCTGAAGAATGACTCTCGTGTTGGACTGGCAGTTGAAGGTGAATCTGGAAGGCACAGAGGATAAAAGTAAACCAAAATATTTCAGATTATAGTTTTAAGCAGTTATCTTTCTATTCTAGAGGTTTCTGTATGTGAGTTAAAAGGGAAAAAAATGCACAAAAAAATCCCTATAACACATTTGAGCATCATAAAGCAAGTCTTTAGGGTACCATAACAACTGTGAAATCTCCAAATACAGTAAGGAAAGTGGAGGAAAGTGTTTCAGCAAAAGGATAATTTAACAGCTAGGAAAATGTTCTTAATTGTAGCAAAAGGAATCCTTTAAACTAACATGACAAGGTACAGGCAAAAATTAATATTGTACACTAATGTTCTTTTTAGTGAGTAGCTTAGGTTGATTTATTCATTTAGGTAATTATGTGCCACAATATTAGTAATTCAGAGTAAAATTGAATTAGGAAACACAGAATAAATTGAAACTGTAGTCATATTTCTTTCTCACTGTGTAAGGAACAGAGATGTATTGATGTAAGTTCTAAGTGTACAGCATAAGTTAAATTCCCCAGACTGCAATTTGATCAAAAAGCATTAGACATTTACTTAGGCTATAATAGGTCCTTGCCATTGGATGGCAGTAAAATTCTACATCAATCACTAGAAGCAAAGTGAGCCTAGGAAAACAATGGGATTTTTCCTTTTTTATTTAAGAGTAGAAAGCTTGAGGGGGGATGGTGTTGCCTTAAATGCTGTGATAAGCACTAATATTAAAATATGTTTCCTTTTTCTATGTTAGGAGCATTTTAGAAATAGTAAACTCAGTTTTCTATTATGTGGAAAATCATTTATTTCTTCTTGAAAAGAAAAGCGAATCTGAGCATATTGAAAAGACAATGTGAATTTATTCTGTTTATTGCTACCAATTTATCAGAGGTTTATAAATATATATATCATGTACTTTTTTACTCAACAAGATTTGTTATATTTCGCACACTATGGAAATTATTTTATAAATAATCAACCTTCTGTGGTAGCATTGTAGAAGATTAATTCTTTTCTTTTGCAAATACCATGACCAAAAGGGTTTCCTTTTTAATAAGGAAAAAAATCCATCCTTTCTGTATGCACATGATCACAGTACATGCAATGAAAAGCCCCTCTGCACAGACAGAGCCTTTCTGTACAGCAGTTTCATATCACAGGCCATGTTTCACCACCTTTGTTCAGACCCATTCCAGGATCAACAACCATTCAGGTTTCTGCAAATCTGGTCTATGAAGCAATTAAGTTTCTATAAGGTGATCAGCACTGAAGATTCACAAGTGATTAAAACAAAAGGACTCAGTATAACTGTTCCTTGACTGGTAATGGCAAAATTTAGACCAACAATAAGTACATTTTTTTAAATTAATTGATGTTATAACCAACAAAGAATAAGGTGCAACTACCATGTTCTTCAAATACAGTTTGTATAAACTGCACATTAAGTAAAGAGAAAAAAAATTATTATCAGGCAAATTATCCTTTAATATCTATTTTCCACTTCCTATTTTGGGAAGTTCCACATGCAAATCAGTTTCACTTTTCAATGTGCAAATCCTGATCAATGAAAATCAATAGGAATATTACAAATACAATTACTATCTCACTAATTACACTAGTTTGTGATTGGACCTCTTTCATACCAAAAATAGATTCCATGAGTATAGCAAATAGAGAGAATTACATTTTTACAGGATTGAACTAAATAGAGCAAGAAATGTGTACAGCATATGGTCTCACATAAAAAAATACAAATTCTTATGTCTTCATTTAATGTTTTTTAAAAATGTTATAAATTTAGTAGCTTGAATTACAGTCTAAATAGCAATAAAATAAGTCAACTGTTTTTCACAATGTAGTCAGGGTGGTCTTAAAAAAGCTAAAGGCTATTAATCAGGATTTCCTGGGATCAAACCACAGACTCCCTAGCAATTTATTCACTCACTTTATATTTAGAGCCTGTTAAAACTTTATAGCTTTCCAAAGATCATATTAGGCATTAAAATTTGGAAATCATTTAACAAAAACTGTTATGGAAAAAAGAAAGAGAAAATAGCTTATCACAAACTCATTCTTAGGAAAGAATGTGTAAAATATACTCAATGGAACCATACTAATCTGGGGTTTGTGACAGTGACTGTGAAGTGAAGCAGTGCCATAAACCTGGTGATACAGCCTTACTTTCACTCACAAGGACTTATCATTACAATGCTCCTGAACTGAAATAAGAAATCCCCCACAGAAATATTTCTCCCCCATGTTAAGGCCATGATCCTACAACTATCCTATCAACTTTGGGGGTTTGAGCAGTACCAGCTAAGGCAGCTCTATTACTCATGTATTTAAGATAATCATATACTGGCAGGATCAAAAGTGTAAGATTTTGTTGTTGAAATCCCCCGAGACTTAGTGCTTGGGACTAAATCTTTTGAGGTCCAGACACTATAAATTCACTTATATTTAGTGAGCCTGAGCAGCGAGCAATTGGCTGTTCATATTCTTCTCACATTTGTATTTAGCCCAAGAAGTGTCCTTAAGACTCATAAGCAGAATTTCTTGAGGTATTCAGAATTCTTAATGTATCAGAATTTGAGATTTTTGGCATCTCCCAGTGGGCTTTGGTGCAATATAGGATCAGACTATAGCTGAAATAAAATTGACAGTGCTGTGATATGTAAAATAAATCTGTCAAAAGAGCGTGTTCTTCTAGAGCCGTGTATTCAGCCTACAATTCCTTATTAGGAAGAAACTAAACAGATTGCTGCACTACAACCACTCTTGGTGATACAAATGAATACCATGTAATATCTAAAAGCCTTTCTACTGCCATGCAGACACTGCTACCCACAATCTGACCTTACTCCAGTCATACACCAAATTAATTCAGCTTTTCTTTTTAGCTCCTGACTTGCTATGATGTAAAAAAGCCTATGGTGTTATAGTGTGAACATTCCAGGAAGCTTTACCGTAATCTTTGAAAGTGTGCTTTAGGTTTGTAAATAGGAAATTACTCAATTTGTGCTTTTATGAACTTTAAGCAAAAATGGGATCACCAGATATGCACAAGTGTATTTAAAAAAAAATTAGCACAAGATAAGAAAAAAACAACTTCTAAGGTCATTTTTTTGTACACAGTGACCAACTGCACATACTTGAGCTGAACTTGGGAACTGTACCCACTTTTTGGTGAAAAACTATACCATACATACTTCAATTTCAAAAATACAAGCATCTTTATTAAAAATAAAGGCTCAAGTAACTCGAGAAACATTAAAATTAGACCCATGGTCAAACAGCAACAGACTTAAACTGGCTGTTGTTAATGACCAGGTGTGGCAGCCTGTTGGTTGGTTATTATTCTGTTTGACAAGTACAAGAACTTGGGGTAACGTCCAGATATTCAAACACTCTGTGTATTCTGTGGACAGGAGTTGTGGGGAAGAAAAAAGGTGCTGAGAGAGCAGTAGGAAAGCAATAGCAAGACATCCTACAAAGCAAATGGAAGTTTCAGAGTCAGATGAGCTGTGGACAGCTGACTAATAAAGGGTGGGTAGAATGGGGCTGGGGAAAGCGGGCAGAGGATGAAGCAGTGAGGCAGGAAGTTGTAGAGTCAATAAGGTGGACAGAGCAGAGTGTTGAAATGTCAATGAGTCATCGCGGTGGGAGGCAGCTGGATTGCAGGTGCTGAGCTCAGGGAACTATGGCAACACCAGCAGAAACATTTTCTGAATGCCAGAATTTAGTGCCATCATCAGAGGGCAGGGCTGGCGTTGGGTAGGTGCTGAGTGCTTCTGTTAGCACTCCAGCCTCTCCCTGGTGCTGGCACACCTTCCTTTCAGAGAAAGGGGGAGAATAATCAGATTTTTCACAAATTCTAAAAACTTGCTTTCCTACCATAAAAACAGCCTGTTTGTTACTCAAAATCCTTCTTATTCAAATAAGGTCAGATTAAATTATGGCCTAACATAACTGTACTAAGAGCAAACTTCAGCTAAGGACATTAGAGCTAAAGGAAGGACTTCAGTTGTGCTTCTTAAGACTTAGGTCTTTAAAAAGGTGACAAATTTACTATGTAATGCCTGTTTTCCTAAGAAAATCTAAGCCCAAGACCCATAGCTGTATCCAGTAGACACTTACTCACTTTTCATGGAGACCCAGTTCTAGAGAGCTGCAACCTGCACTTTATGATTTACTGAGTTGCTATGTTGATTGCTAACATACCACTTTTATTCCCTGAAGAGTAACCTGTAATGTCAGTAGCTCAAAATTCGGGTACATCAAAATAGAAATATCTTGTAGGTGACAAACAATTTCCTACTGAAGAGGGAATTGAGTAAGCAATGACCAGCTGAAAAAGTCAGTTTCTTGCTCCTCATTTTTCCATATGTGGGGGTCTGTCATTAGTACATTTCTAATGCCCAGAACTGGCCTTAGTCTTACAGATCTCTGTTGTCTATGTAAGATGCAAATTGAGAATGCACAGAAATGTACAGAAGGAGAAGGACTGAAGAGCTGAGCTAACTCTGTGACTCTGCAATCAGCTGCTCCTCCAACATAACAAGATATTGGACAGATTGAAGCAGTTTGCAAATTTTTGCACAAATTGAAATAATTTCTAGTCTTTTTCATACTTGCTCATACCCCGAACATTCCCCCAAGGGAATCAAGAGGCTGAAACTTTAATCTTATATTATTAAGTTGGGTTGTACAGTTGATGTGACTTGATGAAGGTTAATTATTAATATCTCGTTTTATCAGTTGCAGCATCTGCACACACAGAGGACTTCCAAAACACAGACAATTTTTGTTGACTTTCAGAGAGGAAGTATGAAGGATCTGTACTTCCAAATGGGTCACTCTGTGCTCATACAGGATGCACATTCCTTCAGTCAAGTAACAGGCACAAAATTATGCCAAGAAGTCATTAGCTGTAAAATAAGTAGCAGGAACCAGGTGCTAAAAATAGATTTTGAAGACAATCAAGCAATTTAGAAGCTATGATACTTTTACTTGAAATACAACTAATTACAAATAGTAAAAAATCTTGTCAAGAATCCAGTAGCTCAAGAATCAACAACTCTGCCCAGGAACAGCAAAATGCAAATTGTCTACAAGAGCACTCACTAGAAGTGTTTCTCCCAGCTATTAACTAGAATCAGCTACAGGTTTTCTCCAAAGGATGTCTCCAGTGGCGCAGGTCTGGTGGGGAGGACACACAGCTCAGCTCTTTGTCCTGCCAGGCTGCCCTCTGGCTTGGTGTGCCCCAAACCACCAGGAGTGTGAGTGCAGATACCTGCAGCCACCACACAGCCCTCTTAGTGGGGATTAAACTCATCTATTAGACCTCTGGTTGCCAATGCATGTTTTAGTTTCCTGAGCACAGACTTTCATACCTAGACAAGCCCCAAGTTAATTTCAAGTCATGATTAGTTTCTGACAACATTTAAGATCTCTGAATTGGTATTTATTTTGAGGCTCTTGATATGCAAATTACTTATGCTAAATTCTGCAGCTTTGGCTCAGTTTAGATTATCAGCATTTACCTGCAAACATTTGAATAAACACAAGTGAGACCATCCTTTTACAACCCTTTTAAGATCAAAGAGTCAGTATTCTGCCTTTGAGGCTTGTCAGTTTAAAACCTGCACTAACAATTAAAGGATCCCTCCCCCTCCTCTCTGCTGTCTTTCTCCCTCCCAAAACCAGGAATGAAAAGATTCCACCCTGCAAGAAATGTCCAGTTTTATATGAGAACTTCTCATTAATGAGTAAACATGCACTGCTCTGCAATATTGTTTCACTGCTCTTCTGATTAATGGGCTCCATCCTGCATGCCTAAAACCTCAGGATAAAGAAAGAGCTCTGGTGAGATCTAAGCTTCCATTAAGATTTCGATTTATTTTCTGCTATTTCACTAGGAATACCCTAAGATTTTTTCCATCATAGTTAATGTCAGAATGCCATGGGAAAAACACAGTGAATAAGTATTAATATGCTTACTGCTGACATCCCACAATCAATAAAATGGAGTTTGGTGCTTCTTGGCTAGGTGGAATACAGCATTGTATTTTTCATAGGCATATAAAACATTTGTAAATCTATGGAATAATAACTAAAGAAAAATTCCACATCTTGAAACACATTTTTATTTCCCAACAATGGCATTTCTGAGCTAACATCACTGTCCTCACTAGGATGTAGAGACTGTAAAGAGGACAAGAGCAGCCTTCTGCTCTGTAGGAGAAGCTATCTTTTGGTTGTTTTCAGATGCAAGATTACACTCAGCATCGGTTTTGAAGAATTTATGTTTTCTATTTTTTTTAAAATTATGTTTTCTGTCTGAAAATATTCCAGAGCAAAATAGGGTTATTGGCTGTTCCAGGGTCTAGCAGTGACAGGCATCTTCAGCCACGGTCAGCAACTGGAATAGCTGCAGAACACTGCAGAGTATTCAGTCTGACTTAAAAAACTACACTGCTGTTTTTCTCTTCAAAAAGTAGCCACTCCCACATATGGGGTGGGTGGAGCGATGAATGCTCCTGGTCCTGAGGCTGGGCTTCAGCAGCAGCAGCCTTGGCCACCTGCCCCACCAATCTCCTCTCATTCTGAAGGGGTAACTCTGAAGGATCAGGACCATGCAATGATATACTTTTGCAACCACAAAGACAGAAAATAGCCAGGACTCTGGATAGGTGGGGTTAAGCATAAAAATCAGGCCATCCTCTAGCTGACCTAAACCAAAAACTGTAAGTTTGCATGTAGAGAAGTATGTCAGATGTATAAAAATGAGAAATAACATGAATGAATGAATACAAATTGACCTCATAATGGATTCTGATTCACACTAGGTTGGACTTACAGGCCACTGCTTTGCACACAGTCCTACCACAGAACTTCCTGTAATTTTTTCCAGTGCTCTGAGAATAGACAAGACCAAAAATCTGTTGATAAAGCATAAATGCATTTATATATCTATGTTTTCCAACTAATTTTTATGAAAACTTCAGTATTTTGACTAGTCATCATTATTTCCAGTACAGACACGAAATAATTTCCATTAGAGGGTATGTTCTATAGTGATTAGTCAAAAGTCAGACAATAGTTAATGTCTTCGTTGAAATGAACAGCTAAGATAAAAGTCTGATCATTCACTTGGGAAAACCAATACATAAATAGTTGCAAACTAAATTAAAATTAAAAAAAAACATTGATAGTATATCTCCTGACTGTATAAACCTAGTTTGTTGCTGTCTGCTTCTCTTCCCTCCTTGCAGTAAGATCTTTCTACAGACTCTTTAGTGTGCTCAGTAGTACTCAGTGTGCTACTTCTATGACTGTATTTGATTTCTTAAATACTGCGAGCTCGTTTAGTGGGTTATAGCAGTAAATGAATTGTCATGAAGTAAATTAAAGCCCATGTTTAATGAACACCACCTTAGTTGCCAAAAGGTATCTGGATATTTTCAGACCTCTGTGATGTTGAATGTTTGGAAATAGAAGAGTACTGTCCTTGAAAGAGAAGTTACACAGTCCAGTTGCTTCCACAGTTTGTATTACAGGAACTAAAAACTACAAAGCAAGTTTTCCTCCTGCAAAGTAAACATTTACTCATGTTTGAGAAAAACTTGCAATTGTATAAGTGGGATGTTATAAAAATATCACAGAATATGTGAAATAGAGAGATATTGGATATAATCAAGATGTGTCAAAATATTCCACCTGCGATCAAGAGTTCAAAACAACCTCTATCTAAAAGATAACTGCATTTATTATGGGCATCATTCTGTAGATTGAAAAAGATAAGACTGTGTGAAATGGATTGACATTCTTATAAAAAAAGAAAGAGAGAGGCAAAAATTCATATCTTAGAAATAAAGCAGAAAGTTATGTAATTTTCAAGCAGTCTTGGTAACCCTTGCCCAGAATGGCAGTGATGGACCCTTCAGAGGCAATAATAGAAGTTGAGTCTTGGAAAGGCAAAATAACTTCAGTATTTCCCTGTTGCATAATGTTCATTAGGACTTAATACATTTTCTAGAGAAGGCAGCTCAACCATTTCTCTTCATTTTGGCTAAGGAAATAAGGGGTAGCTCAAGTGAATAAAAGCACTTCATCTGCATAAGATTCTTCCATTTTTGTTCTAATAAAATTGCCAAATAAATCAGGTATTTCATGCCTTCACATGGTAAAGAGGACAGAATCCTAGTATGAAGTAACATAAGCAAAAAGCATAAGAAAAAAAGCCAATAGCAAAGGTTAGGAGAAAAAGAGGTCACAGTAAGTCTTGCAGTTACCATGAGACCTCTTAATTCACACCTTTACACAATTATTTATACATGTATTTATTCATACATGAGAAACAGTAAGTTATTCCAAGGACAAAGTTGAGGAAATGTAAAATAAGATCTGAAACAGATTGATATGAATGAAAGGACAACTGAAGACAAGATGTTCACACAAGAGAAATGACAGAGTGTGGGGAGGAGAAAGTGGAAGATCAGAGGGCTGAGGATAATCAGCCTAGTGACAAGGGGCAGAGAAATCTGGTGTTGGCTGCTGCTGAGAGAGTTTGGTCACAGTTTGGAAAAGTTCTCTGAGAAGGCAGGTTATGGGCTCAGGAAATCAAAAACTCCTGAGTGGTTGGTAAAACACTGGTACTGGAGCTTTTGTGGAACCCTGAGGTTTGGAGAGATCAAGAAAGCCATGTGAGGATTTTTCTTGGAAGACCTTCTGGGGAGATGGAGAAGGAAAAGGTAACGCATTCTCTCAGGATGAAACTGAGGAGGTCTCAAACCTCACAGCAGCCAGAAGGAGTCATATTCTAATCATTCCATATATCCACATATCCACTGCAGCCCCATACAGGGTATCTACAGAGCTCCTGGAGATGGTCAACAAAAACACTGTTTTGTAAGCTATCCTTTTCTTTGTTGGGCAGACCTAGAAATGATGCTGCCTTTGAAAGATGTAAATGGGACAGAATGGGATTAATCAAAGTAGTTACAACTTCTGCATTCTATTGTGATTTTTTGTCACAGCAAAATAACATTTATTTTAAGATATATATATAAATTATATGTATATAATAAAAATACTCTATTTTATAGCAAAATAAAATAGCTACTTCAAAATTTTAAAAATATTACAGGAATTCATAAAATTATGCAGAAATTCATTCACAGAATAATCTTCACAGTAAGAAATCCAAAATTTTATTTATATAACTGGTATCTGAAAACACTACTGTCTTTAACCACAATTATTTTATTAAGTAAATCCCAACATTTCTTAAAGTGAAAAGGGGACTTAATATGAAAAATTTTTATACATCTAGGGCTAATCACAGAAGTCTTTGATATAGCTCCAGTACCAGTGTTTTACCAACCACTCAGGAGTTTTTGATTTCCTGAGCCCATAACCTGCCTTCTCAGAGAACTTTTCCAGACTGTGACCACAGAAGTGAGAGAGCTGCTCCAATTATTGCTTGCACCAGCAGCCCAGCTAAGTGGGTTAGAACTTCACTGGTTAAATCACTGCACAAAGCCCTAGGGAAGTGCTCTGGCAAGCCCTGGGCTCAGCTCAGCTTTCATGCCTCCTCTGCTAGGTCTGGTGGCAGTCGGTGACATCCTGCAGCTCCCCTGTGGCCCCTGCCCTCCCCCAGGGACACGCAGAGAGAACCAGGCAGGGCCAGGGTCCTCCCCAGCCCTGGGCACAGGCTGCAAGCAGGGGCAGAGCTGCCACCCCCATGGCCAGCTTTGGCAGGGACAGGAGGGGCCCTGCAGGCAATGCCACCAACCACCAGCACCCCCCAGGCTCTGCCAAACTGGGAAAAAACCCAGAAAGGAATCCAGAACAAAAGGGGTACCACACAGCAAATACTGCCTAAAAGCTCTTGAAATCTCTGCTGACATTGTTGTCACTGGTTCTACTGACAAATGTTTACCATGATTAAGGAACGAGTTATAAACTTATTGCTTCAATAAGATTTTTTTTAACACTGTAACAATACATATATCAAAAATATAGAAATCATATTAATACTGACTTAGCATCCAAAATATGCTAATACTGCCCAGAAATCCCTTGTAGAGCATTCAGTGGGGAAAAATTAAATAGATATGAGTGTGGATTGCCTAAGATATACTTTTGAAAACAAAAGACTTAATTAATAGGGCTGTAACAGAAAAATACAGAACTTGTTCTTGTTTGTGTGTTCCTACTTGGAAGGCTGTTGGGAAAATTTTGCCATTATCCTGAAGGGAATACAAATGTGTCTGTTTAAATGTTTATAAATATGTCTGCTTTATGAAACAAAGATGTCTATATAGCAGCAAAGTGAGTTCCAAACAGAAAAGACAAACTTCCACTGGGAGCTGACATTAAAAAATAATGGATAGAAATATTTCCATGAAGCTTGGCAGGATGTAGATGAACAACTGTTTTAACAAATGTTCAATAGAAGTATCCAGAATCCAAGGAGGAAATAGCATAACTACTGATGTCTGATTCCATTAGGATCAGAACCAATGCACTGCTAAATTATCACAGGATATTTTATGAACTGTTATTGATGATTTAGTGGCAGGCTAGGTTATGCAGCTTACAAGCTGTCACCTTTAAGGTGAGGCCAAAAGCGAGCCCAAGGATATATTCTAAAAGAAAATGTAACAATTATTGTAGCATGTGTGTCAGCAAAGTTCATATGATTCATTGTCCTTCTGGTAATAGGAAAGCTGTCAGTGGGTGCTCTTGGGCATGGTTCAGCTAACTATATAAAGAATGTTCTCTTAAACATTCACCTACGGCTTGGGATTCAGAGGTTGCTTGTCTGATTAAATGGAAAGGAGGTAATTTAAAAGCATCTTCCTTTCCAAATATGTTACTGTCAATTGGCTTTGGTTCAGAGGTTTCCAATCTGAAGTACATGAGGCAGCTGCAGAAGAACTCTATTAATATTCCTGCATAAAATGCTTTCTTAGCCCAGGTCAGCTCCCCTATGCACTTTTGATGTATTAGAACTTTAATGTTCGACTGAATTGACAAGTGATGGGTTTTACAATCAATGTGCACAAAGGACATGCCATTCCCAAGCAAGCTCAAGATTTATTAAATATAATGGTAAAGATATCAGGTGGAGGCTACTGTGCAGTGTTTTGTTCCTCTATAGCTCATATATTGTGCAAGTTACACCTGTGATATCATCTGGTTTAAAACTGGGCTGCAGCTCAGCTCTGTTTCAGTATTAAGTAAATGAAAGCTTTGAATCGTTAAAATGCAGAGTGTCAACCCGAGTGCTTAAGAGAGGAAAAAAATAAATCTGTGGCATATTTTCCTTAATGTTTTGCCACAGGTTGATTTCTGAACTCACAGCACAGATGTTTTAAATATGATACAACCTATTTGTTCGGATGTTCAATGCTAATTCTTTGGCAAATATGTACCAAATTAGACGAGGTTATGTTTTCTTGTGATGAAGCAGCTCAGCTCCCACCAGTGTTTGCAGGAACTTTCTCACTACTTTGTGCTGGGTTTTTTTCTTTAATGGGTAATGTTGGAATAAAGTGGCAGGGTCTTTCAGAGAAAGGCTAACTTACAGTAGTTTTTGTATAATGCTCCACAGATGTAGATGTTCCCCAGATGTGAACAGACTAGAAACTTAGTTTTGTCTCTGGGTATCCATTCACCATATAAATCTCCCAACACATTCTTATCTGCTATGTAAATAAGATGTGGAATTCCAATAGTGTCTCAGCCTTCTACAGCAGATGGTATAGTGAGATTTACCACACCATTACATTTAATGGGATTGAATTCATTTGGATTTCTTGATGTTCACTCTGTCCTTCTCTGAGCAGCAGTGTTGCCAATGTTCCTGATTATATATGATTTGAGAGAGTGCTTAAAGAAGAAAAAACCCTTTATCTTAGAAATACGAGTATTTTCTGTCAAATTTTAAAGTGTGTATGTATTGCATTTCAGAGGATTTATAAGCCCTATGAGAAAAGGATATTTAATGAATATTCAACAAAGAAGTTGAAGTCATTACATTTGAAAATTTTTGTAAATATCAGCTATCCAGTTAACTGTTTTAGTACTAGCATCATTATATATTCATTTGGAAAGAAATGAGCTTTTTACCTCATCACATCAGTGTAGACAGAGAGAAAACAAGAAGGAATCTATGTTAAGAAAAAAAAGAATCTTTTAAGAACTATTTGAAATAGAAGTTTTTGATTTTCATTTCAAAGTAAATTTGGCTCACCGCATGCAATAATGATGCTAAATTAATAAATAATATTCAAAATTCAAGTGCAAACTGACACTGTTAAAACATAATTTAAAATGACAGTGTAAAACACTGTCAAATTCTTCTAGTGCATTTTCTTTAAAAAAAATGATATTGCAAATGCCTTGATCTGCTTGTTCCACAAATTGCTGTGTACCCAAAATGACATTTAAATGTATACAGATATCATATGTAGTCAGCTATTAGATGATGCTTTAATTTATTTTGCCTGCTTGGCATTCTACCATTTCTGCATTATCTTATGTGGCCTAAAAATTTACTCAAATCAGTCTTATGAATTTTGTCATGCTATTGCTATCATTCCTCACAATAGTCATAGACCACCAAAATACTCTAATAGGACAGCTGAATGAGAAAAAATATTTCTTTTTATAATGAAACCTGAGGATTTCAGATTTTTTCTACCTTGAAAGCACCCAGCTATTCTAGTTATGTTGAAGTTATTTCTAACACCAGGCTTCAGGCTCAAGAGATCTGAACTGTTTCATAAATTATTTTATGAATTGTAAACCAGTCATCTGATCAGTAATAACACACTCTGAACTACAGTGCCAGGCAAGGACCGCAATGGTGCTGAATCTACATGCATGAATGAAAAAGCTTTAATTAGCAGAGTGAATGAAAAACATTTCACTTTTCTCAATAGCCTATAGAGGCAATACCAGCTCTACAGCTGATCTGATTTACACCCAGAATTCCTATTCCATTGTGCACTCCAAATCTGACTTTTGTTTAGAAGATAGATAAAAAATGCAATGTCAAACTTCTGAAACTATTGGACCACTGTCGAAAACTCTGAAATATTGATTTTTTTTGATCTAAATAGTATAGAATCATGGGGTAAAGGGATGTTTCCACCAAGTCACCAAGCTGAAAGTGAACAGAGCTGTAACCACACTAGGAGATCTGGGCTGGAGTTCCCAGGAAGAGGCTGGAGGGGACTGGAAGTTCCTTTGCCCTTCCTGCACACTCACAGACAAAGCCAAAGAGCAAACCCCAAACTGTCCTGTTAAAAATGCTGGGTTTATGAGAGACAGAGTTTCAGTGGAGGAATATTCTGCTGGAGAGCTAAGCCAGCTGCAGTTCATGGCAGGTCACCCTCGGCCAGCACCAGCACAAGGGTGAGCAGGGTTTGCCAACACACAGGTTCTGCTGGCAGTCATGAGGAAGGCACAGCAAGAGATGTTCCAACTGTTGCACAGGGATCACACATTGCTTGCTGACTCTGAACACTAACAAAATTTAATCATTAAGAAATAATTTTGCTTTACAGTGACTTTCTATACAAAAAAAAGCGAAGAATCTAAAAGAAAATTGTGGAAGAGGCAGTATGGCAGCCCTGATTCATCTCTGCCATAGTTTATAATTGGGGTAAGAGTAGGAGTTCTATAGATCTTTCACTTCAGTGAGACTTCACTGACAAACCCTTTCCCCCTTCAAAGACAGTACCTTCTGATACAGCAGCCCTACCTTCCCCACAGTCTGTGAATTGCTTCTTCACTCCCTGGCTTTGATGGCAATTAGATCAGACTGTCACTATATCTCATTTTTCTATTGCTCACCCATAGATCTTGTTGCTTCTACCAAGGCTATTAATGTTAGAAAATATATTAATGATAGATCTATATTGGTGTTAGGAAAATGAGCTACAGGAGGTTGCTGTAGACCCTGAGGAGTTTTCCTACTTTCTTTGATTTATTAATGGTAAAGTGTGGCTTTAAGGCTGGTTCTGTTGTGAAAAAAACAAGCAAACTAATAAAAAGTCTTGTGGTTGGTTGCTCATGGTTTAAAAACAAAACAAAAAAGCCCTGAAAATGCTCAAGCACTTGTTATTTTTCAAGTATTTATGTAGGCAAGGTGAAAAAGTTCAGGGGAGAAGCGATTGCCGTGCAAAACCCCTAAACTCAGCCATACACTAATCCTGTTATTTGCATGTACATGAACTCCAAAGCCTTCTGAAGCATTTTAAGAGTTTTTAGACAGAAAAGTCCCCCAAAAGAAAAGCAAACTGTCCCAAGTTAATTCAATTTTGCTTTAATATCAAACTTCTAGTGACTGAAACTGGTTTAAACTGAGACTCCCCATGCGATGGCCCAAGGAAGCATGGTTTCATTCTGTATAAGCACTCATGGTTTAAACATGTGTTTAGATCAGGTTATTGGAAAGCCTGTAAGAACAGATTTTCTGTAAGATACTGGTGGTGCTTTTGGACTATCAGAGGAGCTCCATTATTTAATGTGTCCTTTCCAGTCCTAGTAGCATGAAAAGTATTTGGATTCTGACTTTTAGTAAAAGAGTATCAAATCCATCTGAGTCAAAGGTCTGCTCTGCTTTTTTTTTTGCTTTTTTTTTTTTTTAAATATATGGTTTGGAATCTCCCAAGCAGGGGTGAGGCAATGACTGCAGCACAGAATTAAAAAGTAAACTTAGGTAAAGAAGTGATAAATCAGAATTCCATTTCTGTCTAGTCAATACATCATTTACCCACTTAGATGCATCAAATAGAGGAATGTATCCACTTTTTTTTATAAAGCACTACAGGATATATTAATGAGCAAGTGCAGGACAAATATTACATGAAAAATACTGATACTCAGGTGAATTATGAAATGGTAAGTGAAATGGCTTTCATTTACTTGCTTGGGGGCTGTTCCTAGAGAAATAAACTAAAAAAAGAGATCTGTCTACAGAGCCAGCAAAACCAGCCCAAAGAGCAGAAGGGAATTCACCAGTGAGATACCCCAGATACAGCACAAGAGTTATTCTTCCTTCTCTGTTCAGTTGCAGGATAAAATAAACATATCCAGGATAAAATAAACCACCAGTGGTTATTCATACTAGCCAAGTTACCTGTGTAACTTGGAACTGTCTAGACAAATTTTTATTTTAAAAAAATCCATCCCAAATGAAAATTTAATATCCTCTTTCCATGTTCTCTATTTCCTTTAAAGATTGGCATGCATTTTCACTGAAATTATTCTGAAAAAAAGAATACAGTATTTAATTTAGCATTTCATTAAAAAGTGGGTATTGTCTCTCTCTATTTTTAGGTTTCTCATTTAGGTTATTCTAGAAATTTATAGATTTTGGGTGTAATAAGATGAAGCCATTGACTTAAGTCAGTGTTTTATGCACTGGGCATATCTTCAACAGCCATCACAGAACTGCTACCCCAGCCCAGCTTCACTGTCACACAAGACTTGAAGACTTCCCACTTTGGGTAGGACAAACAACC
This sequence comes from Drymodes brunneopygia, assembly GCA_013400955.1. Taxonomy (NCBI): domain Eukaryota; kingdom Metazoa; phylum Chordata; class Aves; order Passeriformes; family Petroicidae; genus Drymodes; species Drymodes brunneopygia. The sequence continues at coordinate 253,684 of VZTZ01014544.1, forward strand.
AGCATCTTCCACTGGAGCACTTATGATAGTGACTCCAGATGGGAAAACATTTTGAAATTATGGAGACCTTGTTTCTACATCTTTGATCACACTAACTTCTTGCTCTACAGATGGTGCCCCTGACATCAGCAGTTCCTGCTGCAGAGTCAGGTGCTAGACAATATGAAATTGGGATCTCAACCTGGCCCTAAATATAGTTCCAGTACCTGAGGAAGACTATTCTTTTATAACACAAAAGGAAACACATTTATTGTTCCTTTTTTATTTGATAGTCACCATTTTTATATTTATTTTGTTTTAATGTTATCACTAAAGGGAAAATTCCAACTACTTTTTCTATTGTACATTTGTGATAGGAACTCTAAATTTCACATTGCTCATGCAGTCATGAACAAAATAAATTTGAGTCATGGACCAAACCTAGAAGCTTGTAAATCAAAAGGCACCACAGGTACTCTGTGTTCTTGTTAGCCAGTCCCTAGGATTTAGACAGGAAAAAATTTTTAAAACATGAAAATAATATACTGTTAAAGTTGATTAGCTGGCTGTAGTCTCCTAGATACAGAAGATTTCCTCCTTTTGCACAGCAGGTGTATGCATGACTTATGCAGGCAAAGCTCAATTTTGTAAAGGTTAAATTTGATCAAATTTATTAAATACAGATCTTTCTTCCATTCTATCAGTATCACGTTTATGCTTACTGGTTAGAAACCTGTTTTCCAAAAGCCATAGTAATTTCCTTACTTTACTGGGTCTGATTGTTAAGTATCTAAAATTTCAAATAAAGAAACAATCCTTTTACTTGTAACTTGAATGTGCCTTAAGTAACCCTCTGCGAAAATGTTCCTGTTCACCTGTGACAAAGAAAATAAGTAAACGTTTCTTCCAGCCCTCTGTGTTTGACACATTGCTGCTCAGGCCAGATGAAATGATTACTTCAAATAAAAGTACCCTTATTGAGTCTGAAGAACAAAGTTTCCAAAATCATCACACACTGAGAGAAATAAATTAAATTATTCCTTTTGGCCAAAACTGAAAACACAAATCTGGATTTGGCAAAAGTTTAAAAATCAAGCTAAGAACTACATATATGATTAGTAATGTTGATTCTGACAGGGATTCTGATAAAGCTGGCGAATGTTTGAAAATCCTGCTAAGCACACCTTCATGGGTGTTGCATGGGGGAAAACTAGCCCTGTTTCTGGGAAACTGAATGCATTAAATTCCCATTTCAAGTATCTGGTAGTGGATAATGTTCAACACCTTGTGGAAGTTACTCAGTCTAGGGACAAGAGTGCTCATTTACACCTGGGCTCATGGCTGGTGGTGGGCAGGGTTTCAGTTCCTCACCATGAAATCCTTTGCATTATCCAGGAATTATAATGGAATTTATTCAGGGTCATTAACTACACAGAGACAGCTGTGAGCACTAGTAAGATTTACTTAGCATGAGGATATAAAAATTAACCAATCTCCTAGATTATAGATACAAATCTGTGCTCTGGATCTGTACAGATCAATGCTAAATGAATCATTAATATTCTGTATGAAGCAGAAAAAAAGAAGTCGATGAAAGCTGATCCTGCTACCTTGTCATTACACTCTCTATTACCACAAGTTCATCCAAAATTGCAAATCATTACAGCTTCTCCAGCATCTGCCACACTCCACTACTGTCCCTGGAGCACTCAGAGAGTCAAATATGTTTACTAAAGCATAAAACTACTAGCACCACTCATCCATGGTTACACAGACACATCTGAACATTACTTTAAAAGTGTCATAGACCTTATATTTATTGTTCTGAATAAACATTAGTCTCATGAGCAGAGAAGCACCAAAGACAGAGCCTGGTAATTACTGGCAGGATAGGTACACTGCCATTAGCTGCAATGAAAGCCTCTCTGTCTTTCCATGTCAGTGGATTTCGGCGCTAGGAAACACTTTCCTACATCAGACAGGAGAATTTAACTCCCTGCTTCTTCAGTCTTATGTACTTAGGCAATAAGACCATAATGTTGCTGGATGTTTGACTGGATTTTGACACAAATTGCACCAGACACACTACATGGATAATTAGCAGTGCACACAGGCTCAGTTTTTAATCCAAGCCTTTTAATATAAGTCTCAAAAAACAATATTTGCACTACCTGAAGTATTTCATTATATATTCATTTTTGCAAAAACTGTAACCCCTCCTACAATGCTGATAAAATCTTGATTTTTTTTTTTGGTGACATTTTAGGGGTTTAACCTGGTTTAATTGTTATGTTGATTTTAAAAGCTAAATATTTTTTTGAAAATAAATTTCACTAAAAATAAATGTTACTATATGAACAATTTTTATTAAAATTAGGCACCTTTTTAAAGTCAACACAACAGAAAAAAACAGATACGAAGCTCTAGCAGTGTAATTTTTGGTGAATAAAGGTTCAACTGTGTATTTGATATCAACACCCTATAAATATCAAGACAATATAAAATGGTTATTTATACTATCATATTTCTAATTAGAAGGGACAGGAATCTTTTCAAAGGGATTTTCATACAGTATAAGCTAAATCTGGCACCAGAAGCAGCACAAGGTCAAGAAAATCAGAATCAAGTCTGACACTGAGATGTTTCTGTAAAATGCTATTTGAAGGACAGTGACCCAGGGAGAAGCACACATGTCCACCCAAGACACTAAAATGTGCCCATGCTCTCTGTACTCACCCAGCAGAGGTGTCAGTTCTGTAACACAGTCCTAACTACTTTTTAACCCACAGCATTTATGAGTACCAAAAATTGGAGCTACTTCTACTGCTATTCAGAATTTAAGTGTGGAACTCATTCCAATCTTTCATTGATGTGCTGCAGTAAATCGAGAGAGAGAAGAAGAAAAGCAAAACTAGCAATACCAGAATTTTCCACTATTTTTCTGGCAGCCCCAGAATCAAAAGTCAATGTATGTTTTGGCAGAGTAGAACTTTCAGGCTGACGGGAATTGGGATTATTCTGGTTTACATCAGCTACTGGCCTGACCCAGGGCCTTTGGCACTGTCCTCCAAGGGATGGGTTTGACAGGCTGAGGTTGGAGAGCAGCCCTGATACCACTGCTCTGTGCTGCAAAGTGCTCTGGGATGGAAAGTGGGGCTGCAGGCTCCACACGCTGACAGAAATCGAGGCACTGTGCCATAAGGCTTTTTATAACTCGTCTCTCAGCCTCACAGAATGCAATAGGCAGCCTTTTTTCCTTCAGTAAAAATCTGCCTTTATGCATTGCTCATATTCAGCTCACAATCAGATGCTATGCAGATCAGTGCCCAAAATATCAATCCAGCCAAATGTTTGCCAGAGCTTTAGGGAAACCTTACGGTCTCAGAACTATTTGCATTCTGAGTTGAATGTGCTTTAATTTCTATCTACTAGCATCTGCTATTGTTTTCACAATCTTTTAGATGGTTACTTGGATTATTAGCAAGTAACAACTGTGATTTGACTTTTTTTTCCACTTTTCCCTCCCCCAATATGGAAAGGCTGCGGACTTTGTAGGGAACTCTTCTACAAATTGGTCCATCCTGTTCATTTGATTTGACCTTTTGTTTTTTTTAGTTTGAAGTTTGCTTTCTAGTGTCCACCCATGCCTCAGAACATTATAATCTAAGTGCCACAGAGGTAATAACTCTTAAATTATATTCCAGTTGTATTTGATCTTAGCCTCTGTTGACACCTTTCCTTTCTTGTCTGTGTTCACATCCTCAGTCACTCACTGCCTTTTCTCCCCAGCCCACAAGTACATTATTCTGTAAAAGACCTTTCACTGATGTAGCCTCCTTTTTCACTGATATATCCTTCTTGCTCTACAACTTCTATTCCCCAAGCCTTTTATTAGCATATGCCAATCTCTCCTATTTATCAACTGGCACCAGAGAAATTTCTGGATTTTTTTCCTTCCAGACCTGTACTTCACATCTCCCTGGGCAGACCAAGCTGGGAAAAGAGGTGATGGCAAAAACAGTCATGGGAAATTGCATTCAACTATGAAAGCAGCAGGCAACAGCTGTGGTCCTTGAACAACAAAAAGCTTAGAACATTCACCTTTTTAATTTATCTAATAAAAATGGATGATACTGGTGTGGGATGGATTCTAGCTGCTTTTGGCTGGTATTTGGATGAGCAACAACTCAAAGATCCTCAGGAGTCCTCGCTTAAGAGAGTGCTGATTCTCCCTCTGGTTTGCTTTCCAATACTTGGGAAGCACTAATGAGTGTTTTAAATCAAAGAGCATTTCAAATATTAATGATGTTTCAATGTGCCTCCTATTTAATGTAAAGCAGCACATAGCACTTTTCAGCTGATTCTATTTTTTTAACTAGATTTTGCTCTCTAACTGGCATTAACAGGAGACCTCTGAGTGGCATTAACATATTAAGGGCACTTAGTTCCCTGCCTGTCTGCATCCCAGCCACCAAATGAGTTACAGTCATGGCTGAGCTTGTGGAAATTCGTTTCAGGAGCAGATTCATGTGCAAACACCTCTTACACCCTTTGGTTTAGCACATCTTTGTATTTTATATTTGTATAGGGATTGGCTGTCAGAAGAGACATATCACATCACATTGTTTATATATAACACCATTACAAAGACTTCATGTTTAGCTGCAGTTCACTAGGCCTGTTTTCCTTTTGGGGAGTAGTTTGTGCCAAAATGAGAGGAAATAGCATTTCCTCTGAGAGTAATGAGCAGCTGGTGCTTTTGCCCTGGTGTTTATGGGATGTAGTAGGCACAGTGGCACATTTGGAACTGGTTGGAGAGAAAACTAAATGCTGCTTTCTTTTATCTTTATCACCCCCACTCCCAAGAAAGCTTTTTAGTTTCTATGGTTTATACCAATTTTAGAAAATGCAATAAAAATAAAGCCACAGCACTTTGCCACAACATAGTCAGATATTATAATGTACTCTGTGTAAAGATGGACTGTTTTTATCTACTGGAACCAGAAAAACTAAGACAATAAAATATTTTTAAAACTTCTCCAAATAGCTCTTGGAAGAATTAAAGCAAAGGGAGCACATCTGGAAATCATATTTGGAGAAGAACCAGTGAAAATGCCAAAACCTGTACATCTGCCCCTATGGCCATTGTCTGACCTTAACTTGCATATTCATGGCTGACATTCTCATACCAAGAAATTTTAAGGCAGTGTCAGGGCAACAGTAGGACTTTAAAAGTACCTATTTCTCCTACATTGCATTTAGCAGTTCTTCAACCAGTGTAAATTGGTACAGCTCCATTAACTGTGATAGTGCTATGCAACTCTCTGAAAACAATAGAAACCCATTGAAACAGAACCAGGATCTGCTCCTTTATTCACAGCACTTCAGACTGACTGATTAGACCATTATGGATTGTGAATAGGGGTGGCAAACACTGTTCCACAGATAATGTCCTCTTCATCAGCCCTACTAATTGGTATTTGTGGTGATCTCATAAACACTGCATAAACTAATGATCTGCACTCAATGGCATTTCAGTAGCCAAAAAGTATTTGTTTGTGTTGATATAATGCAATGAAACACATAATTATCTACCCTTCTGGTAACAGTGCTCTTTACGTGGATCACCATTAATCCAAAGACTTGTACCATTCTCAAGAAGGGATGCCACACTACTGATTTTAGCAATGAGGTTATGGGCAGGCAAGGAGCAGTACTCTTGCATGAAGGTTACATAAAGAGACTTCAGAAGGGTGCTACTTAGGTGTTATTTGGCTGAAAGGTCTAAACACATGCTTATGGAACAATCTTTTTAAACAGTTCAAGGACACATTAAGCTTTAAAACTGGTTATTTACTCAGCATTGCCTAAAATTTGCCACCTAAATACAGATTTAGGCAGCTCATTTAGTTAACTTTAGTTTTTCCCAAATTACAACCTTCCACAAAAGCAAGTTAGAACTAGGATATGGATCTGAGGAGGCACTCAGATGTGAATTTTAAATCCTACTGTAAGAACCTAGTTTGAAAAAAGCAATTTTTAACATTTCTCAGGGGAAATACATCATGGTCAGAACTGTGGTCATGGGAACCTCCAAATGGGTTTCAGTTCCTCTGAATGTTCACAGCATCCGTGAAACAAGAAAACTCTACACAAGCCTGAGGGTTATTTACTTGGGTCATATTAAACTCTGACAGGCATTAAACTTGGTTTCAGGTTGTTCTGCCAGCTGAAGGTTGAGACTGGAGATACTGGATTCAACACATATGAAACATTTTAGGCACAGTCCAACACAGAATTTCTGATGTGCTTCTAAAATGAGGGAGATGATGTGAGGAGGTACCTTGGACATACCATGGAACATCAAACTGCTTTATCAGTGGCACACAAGAGAAGAGCTCCTCACTGTAACCTGGATCCCTGTCGGCCTCAGCACAGGCCAGCTCAGTTGGCTCACAAGGCAGGACTGGTATTTTCCTCACTTTTCCTTACCTTTCCCACACGTTCCTCTTTTGGACACAGCCCTCAGGACCAACTACCTGACCATGAAATAGCACTGCCCTTTTTCCTGTCTTTCTCATGCTGCTCTGACACCAAACTTCCTGTATTATCCAGAAGTTACTCTGACTTGCCTTGCTGTCACCAGCATCCTTCTTAGACATCTGCTTAACCTCATACTCCATTTACCTTGGCTCCTTCATTGCAGGATGTGACAGTCTGCCTTCAGAAAGCTCTGCAGCTGAAGGGCTGTGGGAAAAAATCCTAATTTAAGGCATGAAGGATATACAGAACCTTATTTACAGCCAGATATCTCAACTATATCTGATGGTACACGAATATATTGTGCCCAGTTTGCTGAAAATGAATTTAGCTTGCTTATCAGCACGAGACTGAGTACATTATAACCTTTCTTTTCCTTTTTTCTTTCCTTTTCATTTGAATATTTTAAGTAAACTAAAACAAAATTCAAATTAAGCCTGGATCACCAAACCCAGTCCTGAAAAACTCTCCATGCTGCAAAACTGGGTCCATTTTGAAATCATCTGCTATTTTACCATTCACTTTAGGAGCAATCTAGATTGTACTTACTCTTTAGAAAGTCACTTACATGATTTCTCCAGAGAAAAAGGGGCTACAGGATCATTTGCATTTTTTTATCTGAGTTATGACCATTACATAAATTTCCAGAAGAGACCAGATGTGCTCCAGCCTGGTTCCTTCTACTTTACCCTGTTCTAGGAGTAAAGCAGCTCCATAGCTCTTCCTCCTTTCAGCAAGAAATGTATCTTTGGAAAAGCATCCCAGAGAAAAATGCAACACATAAGGCTCCCAGTCCCCAGACTGCGTGGTTAAATAGCGTTTAGGAATCAAAACAGACAAGCAACTAGTACGAACATTTGTACAATCCCTCTGAGACTGCAGAGAGCTTTTCTAGCATTAGCAACCTCCTTAGGAGAGTTTCTGCTTCATAAATGCTTTTCACACAATTCTGCCCCTTCCCTCAAGCTCTCTCCATTTAGTGAGTCCTTGTTCTCTTGTCCAGAAGCTCTAAGATGGTCACAAGGGTTATGTTGCCTGACACAGGACTAAGAGGTTGTGACAGCAGATTTAAAAGTGTTGGTAATTCATACTAAATATTATTCAGTCGAGCTGATGGAAACTGTCAAATTCCCACTTCGTGTCATTAAAATCTACATCTTATAGCATAATTAGTGGTTTGGGGTTTCTTGTTCCACCCCATCATTAATCCATGTTTGACATAGCTTTAGTGGAGTGAGATGGGAAGGGGCTTATTAAGCAACTGAAAAAACTACTGAGCAAATCTTGCCATCAGTAACCTTTGCAAATTTTCCCTGGTCAGGAACAGATTACTGACATCTTGCAGCAAAGACATCGGAATTCATCTTGTTGGAGGGAGAATATGGCACTCCTCACAACCTCTGCCACTTCGCTCCATTTAAGGTAGATTTTTTTTATATATAGTAGTAAATCTGGAGCTTTATTTTTCATATAATAAATCATCTTGACCTGCTGCATCAACCACCCAGCAGGTGTTAGACCAGCAGGCTCTCCTGGGAGAACTTAGCACATGCCTCAGTGTTCTCACGAATGCAGCACAGTCGATTTGAGCTCTGGGCCCAGGATTAAAACGTGCAGCCACCTTTGGGCTGCCCTGGCCTGTGTGCCTGCCCTGCTGCAGTCCCCTCTCTGGTTCACACCAGCTGCTGAGCCTTTCCCTGACTACTTAGCAGAGACTCTCTTATGTCTTAAGCATTGAGAAAACTCATTTTCAGCCTGGTAGGGTGTTAATCCTGACTATCTTTTGTGTGTCTTCTCTAGTCAGTAAACATTTTACACTTCTGGGTTGTGCTTATCCTGATAGTGGCGTTTCCATGCTCATGGAAAAGTGTGTTCAAAGCAACCACCAGAGGAGGCTTACACAGCCAACAGATTGCTGTGAGGTGCACATCAGATTTATTCCAAAGCCCCAGAGGCCATTTCAGCTACCTGGGACTCATGGAGTACAGGAGCATCTCACCAGCCTGGCCACAGCCTGGCAGAAACAGCTGAAGGGGAAGGTGCATATGCTAAAGTTGTTCAAAAGTTGGTCTTTTACTTGATGTGTGGAGTGACATATGAAAACCTGCCACTGTGGTGTGTATGGACAGGCTACCCCGACAAAAGTTGTGTGTATTACATCCAAAGTTCTCCAAATGGCTGGCAGTGGGGTGGCTGCAGCCCCACAGCACAGGTGTGTCCTCAGTGATGCTTGGGTTACAGTCTGTACTGATTGTACATATGGTTTCATATACAATGACAAACCAAACCCCAGGGACTCCCAGGAAGACTCCCCAAAGGCACATGCTTATCAGCTCATTCCTGTTTCATTTCTACTCTTTTTAAAACCAAAAATAACCTTTCCCCTGACTCACCACTCATAAACCCACTGGAATGTTCTACAGTGAGTCAATCAGTTTGTCATGCCAAGATCAGTAAGAAGTGATATTTTATAATTGCACATAAAAGGACTGGAATGATCTTTTGCATCTTTATTTACTTCTATTAGAAAATGTCTTGGCAGACTTAGCCATTAACATTTTCTGCTTTCTCAAGGAAAAGATAATTTATCCTCTTAAGGATATTAGACTCCTGTGTATTGTTTTTCCCCATTTGGTATCCTTGATTCCCCCTTCTGAACACTTGAGTGCTTGCAATCAGCACACAATGACACTTACTAATAACAACTGAACTACAACACCCCACCATAATGTTGTTCTAATACCATATATAACACCATATAACACCAGCAATGTGGAGCAGCTCCACTGTGCAGAGATTTGAGTCTCTCCACACCTACATCTATTTTCTTTTCCCTCTGGTACATCTGCTGTGGAGCGTGACCCCTGCTGAGCACAATGAGACCCAAAATCATGTCTTTTGCTGTAGTTCTGAGCCCCAATTCAAATTCTGGTGCTTGGCTTTAATTTCTCAGAAACTGACAGATGCTGGATCAACACAACAGCGTGCAGAAAGCTGTGTGCCGTGTTCTGCTGTCTTTGTTATGCTTATTATGTTCTACTGGAGGTGGCCAACAAACAAATTCTGTAGCACACCTTCTTGTTACATTATATGCCACATTACCAGCAACAAGAGAAATATATGAGGCACATATGGAAAAAGGGAGAAGAAATGTTATATAGCTAATCTGTATAACAGACCTCTAAATTTCAGTGCTGCTTCACTGGCTTCAGGCAGCAACAGATAGAAAAATATTCACTGATGAAATTATCCTCTTTTTCCCTGCTATATTTTGTCCTTATTAGTAACAGACATAAATATAGACATAAACTGGAGCAGCTGCTTCATCAGTTACAAGACCACAAGTCTTGGGCATTCTTGGGGTCCCTGAGTTCTGCAATTCTTTCTTCTCTGCACCTTCCCACAGCACAAGAAAGTCCAAGTAAATTTAACTTGTAGCCCTCTCTTTCCCCAAGAGGAAGAATAGAAATACATAAATCCTTATTCCTCAGAGAAAGGATATCTTGCATTCATGCCAATTTTTTTCTCCATTTAATTTTACAGATTTACTGAATAAGCCTTGAAACCCTCCGTTGGCATCTTCCTTTTAAAGCACTGAAGGCCATTCCACAGGAGAGATCTGATGCAATCCTTAGGGTCCTTCTTTCTCCTCACTGTTGTTTATGAGTAGCCTATACAACAGCTGATCAACATCTCCTCAACCAGAAATGAAAGAAATCTATTCCTATTGCTGGGGAAAAATAAGGATTATAGGCATATGCACACATGCCTCTCCAGACAGGCACTGTCCACCAGTATTAGAGATACATTATTGACCTAAACAAAATTTGACAGCCAGAATGACTGTGCCATGTATCTCCAGAGAGGTGAAACAGATGTTTTACAAGTATTGCACCTACCCAACCAAGTACCTGGAGAGTAAATCCTCAGCGATGTGGTTTACTGGTCCTTCCCCATGCATGGGGGGGTTGAGCATTTTACCAAGATAAGCACTCAAGGCACCTCAGACCTTCACTCTTTCATTAGTGGACTTTGTATTCCTGAGGCTGGGGAGCAGAGAAACTGCTGGGCATGAGGGAAGCCCTCCCCTGAGCCCTGTTCTCTGCTCCATTCACCAGATCTCAATCCTTCCTTGCTTCATAAGAAACTATTGGCTTTTTGGGCAGGTTGTCTTCCCAAAGGGTACTCTGGGGAAAAGACCTGGGGAAAGCCTAGAAAGTCTTTGACATATTTAGCTAAATGCCCTTCACAAGAACAACTTAATATCATTGAAAGTATAACTAACAGTAACCAATTTATGTGCAATGTGTAATCACATTATATGCAATGAAAAACTATGCTGAGGTAATGTGTAACATTTATTCCATTTATTAGAAAAATAGAAAAGTTCCATGAGTAATAGTAATAAAGTTTCTGCTCCCTTTGTTTTCTAAAGAGTTTGATTAGCTGACTTTTTCCCAAGCTTTTTAAATGAGAATTTTTATTTTTCTTGTGTAGTAACTTTCCCCACTTTTTCTCTACTCCACCCTCTCCTCCCAACATTCTTTGCTTCAGAAGAAGTTTAGAAAGGAAATAAAATCTGAACAGTAACTGTTTTTCTTTGTTCAGGGAAAGAAAAGTTTGGGGGGAAAATTGTATTGAGGTGATTTTTGATTATAAATGTTCAAAATGTTCTGACAGCTCTATTTTTATTTATGTAGCATGGGATAGATCTATGGTCTTTTCAATGTTCTTTTCTAGTCTAAGCATTTGGGGGAAAATGCCCATAGAGCATGGTTGTGTTTCAACCATTGTTATATCCACAGGGAACAGAGGAGCCCAACACTCAGCTCTGCAGTGGTAAACAAAGGAAAGCCCAACTGTGTTTCCCTGTGATATTTCATCCATCAGAAAATCACACATGAAAATACAATGATTAGGAAACTAGCATGCTCCTGGATTGCTGGGCTAACAGAAGCTCATCCCAGCAGCTTTCACATCTACAAGGCACTGGCAAGTTATTAAAACAGCACCAGCAAAGCAGCTCAGCACCACGCAAAGCAAACTTCCAGACTGCACTTCTGCCCACTGTTCTGCAAAGACCTTGTGTTATACCCAGCCATTTCTCTCTCATTGGTTTAGATTTGACCATAATATTTTTATGATGTGGGATTTGACAGCACTGGTTAAGCAGCCCCGACTGCCTCCAGTCGACACAGTCTTGCTGAGAGTTGTCCTAATATTTGCTAACACTCACAAGAAACTACGTGCAAACGTGGTAGAGTGAAAATGGGGCTGAGGTTTTGTTAATGCTAAACATACCAAGGTGTTTCAGAGTACTTTAGGATGTCCAATGCATAATTACAAATAAGAGCTGGTAATCCATCTCTGTTTCTATGTCCTAGGACATGACAGCCTTTATTCTAGACAGGCTTTCCATTTCTGTATATTTGTTACATTCTTATCTAAAATAAAATTACTGGGAAATAATAATATCTGAGCAACTAATAGGTGCCCACTGATAAATGACAGTGTTAAGCTGACACAGCATTGTAAAGCATTATTTACTGGACAAAGAAGAGTTCAGAAATTTGTACTCAGGCATAGGTTAAAGCAGTCATTGTCAGCCACTGTAGCAGAGAGCCTGGTTTTCTGAGACATCACAGCTTTGGGAGCTATTTAGACTCATTTATATTGTGTGCAAAATAAATATCATCTGTGTGAATGGTGAGTGTGAAATGTTAGAGATTTACACCTACTTCATATTTATGCTATGCTCCTTTAAGTAATTATAGAGACCAACAAAACTGGCTAGACATTATTCTTATGGTTAGCATTTGTAGAGAGGAAGCCCTGAAGCTTGAATTCCCCTCACCTTCACAACTACTGAAAAGGAATTCAAAGCAAAAATAAAATACTGCCAATGTCATCTGAAACTGATGTAAGAGACAACCTTGCTCTGATGTAAATGAGATTAAGCCCAAAGGAGTAGACAACTCACAGACAATTTACCAATCTCACCTGTTTTCTTCTTTTTATTTTTGAAAATGAGCTTGCAGTGGTAACTGAGCCTACAGCAGTCTCAGAGCTTTCTCTTTAGTCCCTCGTATGTACATAACTGTTAACAGCTCTGTGTCAGCTCCTCTCCACGAGAGTTACAAAGGAAATTGCAGAGTTCCACCCTCGGATCTGCTCTTGCACTGATTTTAGACAGTGAGGGCTCAAGTGTGCTTCAGCTCTCCCTCCTGCAGCCACAGATTTCAGGACTGATCAGGTCACCTGCTTAACGGTACTCCAAAGTCCAAATTAAAAAGAAAACGTTTGGACTTGCAATTCCAACTTATGTGCCTAATACATTCCAGTTCAGTTAATTTCTTTAATCTTGATCTGATTGTCACCCTCTACCTGTAACCATCCATCCTCTAGTCACCTAAAGCAGAGATAAATCCATTTTTCTTTCAAGCTGAGTTTTCCGATCTTTTAATTGGTGTCCGATTTAGGTCACAGAGAACAGGGAGGATAATGAATAAATCATTATTCTTCCTCCATGCATCGTCTGGTCTTCCCTGCTGGTAACTGCTTCCTTTCCTGTCCTATTGGAGCCTGTACTTGGACACTGTGTGGATGTCAGAGAAGAGGACCCAAATGTGCTGTAGCTGGCGTGTGTGTGGCATGTTGTCACTAAAGCAACATCTGTCTGATGACTCAGAGTAAAAGTGGTTCTGTTTGTTCTGTGTCAAAAAGAGAGAAACACCACTTTGATGTTCTAGCGTGCATCAGAGTACCAGACATATGCACAACAGAGACAACAGCAAGCAGCACAATCTGGTTTCACCCCATACATACATTTTAGGTATTTTCCAAGATTAAAAAAAAAAAAACAACCAAAAAAAACCAAAGAAACAAAACCAAAAAAACCCAGTTTAATTCTCTAGGCAGTGAACTGTATTGTGACACTTCCAAAGACAAAACAAAAAAAAAGTCCTCCCCCTTTCTTCAAAACACAGACCACCCATATATTATATCATCTAATCTTGCCAAAAATGATGATGGCGGGATCTGCCCATTTACGCACAGGAAGCAAACTGTTGAAATTTGTCCTTTCTAAACACATGATTTTCAAATTATCACAAGTGAGCTTTCCATAATGTAAAGCAAAATAATCATCAGATTTCTGAGAGCTACAAGAGGATTTTTTTTTGTTGTATGAAAGTTCTTCAGATGGCATTCACAGCCGACTAGTGAAATCACTATTCTCAGTTGCCAGCTTCACACACTTTTAAGAAACAATTTTCTGCAGCTGGTTGCACATAGCATTCTTTGAAAATTAGGAGCCTTTCAGGTGTTTCAGCATGAGCCTCCAGAGACTGAAGCATCAAATTATATTTGTCACTCTATAAAGTGTAGAGCTAAAGGTCCAGCTAAAGGCATCCTTGATCCAGATGAGCTGCAAAGCTCCCGCCAATCATCCTGAGCAGCAGAAAGCCTGGGATGCCAGAGAATGTGGGGACTCAGGGGCAGATGACAGAGTGAAAACTTTTGGGTCCATGCCCAAGTAGATTAGGGGAAATAAGAGCCTCCTGCTACTTGAGCATGGAGATACAGCTTCCAGGGAGGAGATGGGATCCGCCAGGAGCAAAGCTTGCCAAAGATGGTTTCTAACAGCCAGCTCAGAAATCAACTTGTGATTTTAACAACCAGTTTTGCTGAAATGTGCTCCAGCAGAGTCCTGCAGCTAGTTATGTTATAATGGAAAGGGCCTGTAGCCAGTTTGTAATCCAACTGCCTAAGAAGAGCAGGAAATTAGAGGGGATACTGCCATTACACCCAATGTGCCAGCTCAGACTCACCACTCATGAGGGCAGAGCTCAGATCACTCTCTTCAGAGGAAGCAGCAGACAAGGTCTTCTGCCACAGAGAGGTGCAGTTCAGCAACAGGCAAAATCTAACCCTCCAGACTGCCAAGTCAGCTAAATTAAAATGTCATCCTCATGCAATAGAGTATTACTGCAGTCAGAGTCTGCTCATCATCTCTATGAAGAGTTTTTACTGCTATTTGTGCAATAACATCCCATCTTGAAATGGTGTTTGTTAAACTTGCACCATATTTCATTAACTCCTGCCATTTCCCATCACAATCTCTTTGAATTGCAGAATGTTATTCAATTCAGTTACTAGTTGGATTTCTTCCAGAGCTGTATGATTCTGAAAACAGCACACAAAATAACAACATTGGCTTGTATTATTTTCAACAGCTCCCTTTGTTGTTTTCTGACGATGATAAATGTGTGGTGAAATAGCTGAGAATGTAATCAACAGGGCTGATTTTGTATTCACCTATATTACAGTCTATTATATCTTTTGCAGTTTTAGTAGTCTATGACCTTTTGTATTCTTAACAGTGCAGTTGTTGCTATTATAAGGGTAATGTTTTTTTCCTTACCAAAACCCAAGTGAAACTAGAAAACTTCTGTGGAAGTCTCTGGTGGAACAGAGAACAAAATTTAACCCAAATTTTTCTCCAAAATTGTTCACAGTTTCTAGAAAACAATAAAGAGGTGAAAGGCAGGACAAAAAGATAATGTACTCTACTACTTTCCACTGTGAATGATTGATTTCTTAGCAGACAAAACAATGTGAACCTTAAAAATTGAAGGTTTCTTTGTATACCTATAATATTGTAGCTTAGGCTGAGCAACCATGACAGCTCCAGCTTATCATTAGAAGTTTAAAGGAAACCCTCATCACTTGAATCTTTACTCTGAAGTTTCTGTGTGATTCACCCATACAAGAACACACCCAACAACTTTGCAAGGTCACGGTACACAGAACCAGCCAAACAGTTTACATGGACTTATCAAAGGGGTTGACACTGCACTAAAATTTCTCTCTGGCTTTCAATGCAGTTAATCAGAATCTCTATTTCATTCATGTAAGCAAGTGTCTGACAAAACCTTAGCCTGGTTCTGCAGTAAGTGTATGACTAAAACCATGCCCTTAATTAATGTTAAGTACATGAATTTATTTTTGTTTTTGTCTCAGTTTGTCTTCCTTTTACTGCCTGTAGGTTAGAGAGTCAAATCTGTTATTGTGAAATTAAACCATTTAGGGGCTGAAGTTACAAATTTTGATTTCCAAATTTAATATAAGGAGGGACACTTAAAAGCACCCTGTCCCATAGCAGTTTTGATAGGACTGTGCCACTGAATCTGTTGTCTGAGGCTGGGTTCTGCACAATGCCATGCTGCAGTAGCACAGGCTGCGAGGGCTGTATTTTATAGCAACTTCTCTAGACCAGCTGCAGAGAAAAAAATCAGCAATAAAATTCAAATGATGTTTGTCATAAGCTTCTGCTCTTGCATCGCTACATTTGTGTACATGAAATGTAATATACTAGTGAGAATGTCCCCTGACATGGAGCTGATTTTTATATCCTTTAAATTTACCACGAGCTTTACAGATGCTGCAATGTCTTTTATTCCAGTTCTAGCAATTATAACGTAATCTGTGCTAACACTGCAGATTACTAGGGCAATTTTGAAGATAAATGATCACATCTCCATTTCCATCTGCTGGTCCAATCAGGAAAATGGTGAGAATAAAACCTACCCCTTATATTGGTACATTTTGGTGCTTGGACTGCTCTGGCAGTCTACGCAGTCAACTGTATTGGGCCATGAAGATGGGAAGAAGGCACCCAATTCTCCCACCTTATGTCTCCATTTTCCAACTATGCAAAGGTTCAGGCATTAATCTGTCTCTCAGTGGGCATACTCCAGGATGTGAGTGACATATAGCTCTTTGTGTTCAATAGAATGTTTTTCTAGATGTAAACTTGGCACATTTCTGTCCCTACAGCTGCCATGATGACAAGCTCTGGTCAGAGTCCTTAGCCAAGCCACAGCCAGTCTTTCTCATGTGAGCACAGTGATACAACCAGGGCACTCCTGTTCATCTGGTTTTGTTGGTCTAAACTATATCCAGGTACCAGTTTGCAATAGATGGTTACTGATTGAAAAAAAAAAAAAAAAAAAAAACCTTCAAAACATGCTTAGATGTCAGTGGATTTTAGAGCACAAACTAAACAGCCAAAACAAAACAAACATTTCTCCCTGCCAAAGCAGACAGACATCTCCCTGCTTTCCTCCTCCCCCTCTCTCTCTAAAAAGCCTGTCTGAAGAAGATTTTTCAAGAAAATTAGGTTTGCAAATCTCCTAAATATAATGGTATCAGGTCGTGCATAACTGCTCAGACATTTCATGTATCGTCAGGTGCAAGGTTTCATACCCTTGGAATGTGTTTCAATTCAATGATTAGAAAACAAAAATATTTGGGGGATAGGAAACTAGAAGAACAATGCAACTGTATTTTCAAGGGAATTATTTGCAGCACATTTCTACTAGTAATTATTTTTTGTTCTGGTTTGCAGCGCTTCTGCTTCTGGCATCTCATCTCCTTCACAGCAGCCAGCAATTGAATTAGAATCATTGCTGAACAGCAAGAAAAATCTGTCATAGAAGTCATGTTGACAGACAACTTTGTTCTCTTCTCATTGCTATTTTCCCTTTATTGTATTTACATCTGAAAGTCCACACCTACAAGTGAGCAGAAACAGACACAAATCATATTTGTCTAGCCTCTTCCTCCTTTGTCCTGCTTTTGTCTTTGACAGAGCTCGCATTCAGCTGCTCGCGTCGGGGGGAGATAACCAGCCAATCTTTACTACCCACGGAGCCTGGCAGCATGTTAAATCCTACCTTTTCTCCAGCACACTGTGGTAGCAGTGCCTGTCTCCCATTATCATCCTGAATGACTAACAGGAGTCAAAGGGGATCGAATTCTTCCTCTATAAATACTGGATGTCACTGGTTTTGTGTGTGGTGCTGTGCTTCTCGGTGTGACGTCACAGTGCCAGCAGCACTTGGTCCATGGACCCAACATTTAAAGGCCAATCCAGCAAAGCTGCCTTTCTCAGAAACCACTGCAGATTATGTGTGGTGGGGGTTTGGGGTTGTGTTTTGGTGAGGGCTTTTTCCCCTTGGACAATCCTGATGTTTTACTACATAAATCATTGTTTATAGGCTGAGCCTTCACAGACACGAGCAGGCACTGAGCCCTCTGTACTATTGACTGATAAAAAGGGTTTGCACCTTCATGACTTTGCATTCTCTAAGGTTATAAATACCTTGAAAATCCAAAGAGTGAGAGAAATTAAGACAGAAGTAGTGAAATAAGTGCATCTCCTCCCCTTTTAAGCTACAAAATATAAATACCACCAAAGATTACTTCCAGAAAGATACACCCTTCAGAAGTCAATCGCAGAAGAAAACTGCACACAGCAAACCTCATGCAACTCATATCTTCCAGAGACAGACTACTTATAGATAAAACATCTCTCTCCAAGAATTAAAGAGGAAAAAATCTGCTAAGAGCAGTTTCTGCAGAAATTGGCACATGCTCTTTGCTCTACAAAGCACCTGTGTGGAGGACCTCTCAGCAACCTCACTGACTGAAGCCAGCCTGTAACTAATTCACCAATGTCTTTGAGCCCGTGGCACCTCAGATAAAAACACTGCTGTGGAACGAGCTACAAACCCTCCTGCAGCAAAAATGGCTCAGGTTCATGATAACATCCCACAGGTTCTTCCAGGACAGCAAATCTGTGAGGGCTGGTGCCTTGCTTTGCCACGCAGTGTGGTACAGATCATAGGGTGTCCCCAGCTTCACAGCCCTGCACGTGTGAATAATGCAGGACTACTCCGAGAGAGACAGGGATGAACTCTGCTCTCACTGGTGCCAAAGGATGAACACCACCATGCCAAAACTCCACCTGTGTGCTGTGGCTGCTTTGGGGAAGTTTCCTTCTCCTTTCTGACCCCTCCACAGAACAAAGACCACTGCCATATGTTTATGTCAGGGGCGGAAGGAAGGAACACAACATACGTCCTGTTCTTATGCACCCACAGAAACCACTTCACACCTAAACTTGGTTTATTAAATAAAACAATGAAGAGATCTAAAAGTCGAGCCAAAATGCTGAAAACTTGTGGAGCCAAATAAACGTAGGCAGTCACTGTGAATGAAGCCCATCCTCATGGGTCTATGGTGATAATTCTTTGGACAAGTTCATTCAGATTAGGTTTTTTGTGCAATATCCCAATATCTTTCAGCTGTCTGAATTGTTTGTACAAGCTTTGCAGATACAACACCTAAACAGTACCAACTGAAAGCAAATATTTGTTCTTGAAGCAGAAGCTATGTTCTCTGCCTCCAGAACAAACTTTACCATTTGCAGATATTCGTGATAATTTTGTACTCATATTTACATTCGTGTAGTCAGAAGTCAAAAAAGGTATAAAAGATGACAGTCAAAACCCAACACATAATTTATCCTCTTGCATGAACACTGTGAAAAACCAGATGTTGAAAACTGGAAAATGCCATTTGATATTTCACTCCTTTGTGCAGCATGTGTTCTCTCCTATGTGTAAGCAAAATTCATTGTGGAGGGGAATATTTTTTTCCTTGAGGACAAGTCCTCAAATGCAGACACATTTTCTTTCTTGTGACAGTGACAGCTCCTCAAACACACTGACTGCATTTTGTTTGAGTAGGTGAAGTTTTTACATACTCCCATGATATAACATATATCAGGCCTGTTAGTGACTCAGTTACTGTTATCATGGGTAGCTTTAGACTAAATTGCAGCACTAAGATAACCACTAGTCTTATCTGTAGGTCAGATCACATGGGAAAAGGAGTGACATGGGCTTTGAGTATGTAGTCTAGCTTGACCACATTAATGTCAACAGTTAGGATCAGCTTTAAAGCCATAACTCTCTGATAATTGGAATTTTTCTACT
Organism: Drymodes brunneopygia; assembly: GCA_013400955.1. Taxonomy (NCBI): domain Eukaryota; kingdom Metazoa; phylum Chordata; class Aves; order Passeriformes; family Petroicidae; genus Drymodes; species Drymodes brunneopygia. The sequence continues at coordinate 273,045 of VZTZ01014544.1, forward strand.
TTACTTTTTCAATTCACATGCTTTAAAGTGATGCAGCTTTCACAGTGTCCATTCACACATCTGTACACACAGATCACCCCAAGTTAAGCAGAAACAAGACACACGCAGAATTTCATGGGTTCATAGATCTATTCATGCATGTGTACAAATAGTCTAGATTGCACAGAAGTGATTTGAAAGAAATTGTATGTTTCAGTGTGAAAATATTTTGAAACAACAAAACTGAAAAAATGTGCTATCCCTCAACAAAATGCTTGGCATAAAGAGTGGTTGTAGAAAGCCATATTGATAATTAATTTAGTCTGATAAAAGTGAAATTATGAATAATTGTATTCATTGAAATCTCAACAAGAACCAAGTGAAAATATTTTTTGCTTTTCAACTAACCTTAACATTCAGATCACAGGTAAAACTAAAAAGGGTTTGTATATATGCATGGATGCATAGCATCACTTGAAATGTTATTGCTATGAGGAGAAATTATCTATTACTACAGAAAATAAATCTCATTACCTTGTCAAAACCTTTCAACTGGATGTTTCTACCTTATAACTTCACAAATGACTATGTGGAATAAGAAACATCATTCATCTCTAAAATCTCAAGACATCAGTATGCCACACAAATTTTAATAATACTAAAGTGATGTCCTTTTCCCTCTTAAATCACAATATTGAAAAGTATTGCCAGATGAGTATTAGAGAGGTTTGCATTCACGTGCCATTTTGTCCATTTGGTTTTGTTTAACACATGTCTTTAAAAGGCATTCTGCTAAGGAATAGCTGGCCCGTGGGACTGGAAAGGTGATCTGAAGGTTTGCCCTGCTGGGTCACTTGCTGCATATCCGGCTCATGCCTCTGGTTGACACTAAATTAAAATTACTGCCATTTGGCAGGTGTGCAGCAGCCTATGTAAAATGAGTTGGTGAGCCAAGCAGTGCTGGGGGTGGGCAGGTGTGTGCACTCTCCAGCACGCTCCAGGCCAGGCTCCCCTGGGACAGAGCCCAGGACTGGCCCAGGCACGGAGCAAGGGCTGCCCTTCCCCTCTTACTGGTGGTCCATCCATTTCACAGTCAGAGCACGTGGGCAGGATCACAGAGGAAAGCCCAGGACTCCACTCCATGTGTGGTACTCCCAAACAAGCACTTCCACTTTCCCTGACAGCACCTGGCTACGTGCTAGCAGTTAAAAGTTTAGCATTTGAATTAAAAAACAAAAATAAAAATAAAAATCATTGGGCCATTAGGTAAATATTACACATCATCCTGATAATCTTAACTAGAAATACCTTTGAAAACCTAGATTGATAATTAATTGTGGGAGACCATCGTGCCTGGTTTCTTTCAGGACTGGAGTGGCAAACAGCTCCTCAGTGCAAGGAGCCCAGATACAGCTTTTTACATGCTCCCTGTGGGAAGCTGGATGCCTTCAAAGGAGTCAGAAGGGAAAAACGTGGGAGGCATTCTGGCTCTGCTTCTCTCTCTGCTGTGGCCAGCAGCACCAGGAGCACTTGTTTGTAAGGAAAGGAAAGTAATCCCAAAGTGATCAGGTGAAACACTGCACAAAAATGCAACTGAAAAAAGATCAGTTAGGAAAGGGAAAAGTGTTGACTTCTTCAAATTCCCAGAAATCTACATCCTTGGAGCAGTAAGTGATGTTTCCTCACTTGAAACTATTCCTTTATCCCCATATGTTTTTATTAGAAATATAGAAAGCATTTACCTACATGTAAGACCCAGGGGACATGAAATCACCACAAAATAAGACATTTTCTGGGAACTCAGTGATGATATTATGAAAAAGATTGTGAGAGAAATCCAGAGAAGTAAATATGGGTAATGATATCACTTTTAGGTGCATGAGAAGATAAAGATTAAAATAGGGAATCAAATCGATGCTTCAGAAAAAATCTAGAGTTAACTGGAAAACAACTGTATTTCACAGTTGGCAGGTCACAAGTGGTTATTGAGACAGAGTCTAGAAAGGTCAGAAAACATTGGCAGAGAAATTGCTTTCATTAAATGGTCATAAAGTAGGGAAAAAATAATATCTGCTTTTTGCCAAAATTATATGCCTTTGCTGTCTTGAAGTATTTTGTTTCAAGACTGTTCTTATATTTGTGGGGGGGTTTCATCTTCCTTTGGTTTAATTTAGTTCATAATAATCAGAAAACAACATTAAGAGTCAAATTAGGCAATATGCAAAGAGCCCAATCAACCTAGAGCAGTCAGAATTTAAGGAGTTTCTCTCACCTTTGTCTGAAACATCTCTGCCTTGCTCAACATAATTACCTGATTATTTAGAACATAAGTAAATTCTGATGGAGAAGTCATATGTTTGCAGGCATGTCATTTCTTTAAAATTACACATGCAGGACTGGAGAGAATTACAGAGGTTCATTTGTCCTGTCCACTGTGTCAATACCTTTTTTTTTTTTTTAAGTTACAGTCTCACTAGAATTTCTAAACATTATCTATTGCTTTTCCAGCTAGTGCTTTCTTAAAAGTATTTTCTTCCTTCATTTTTATGCTTTCACACTTTTGCAGTGTGCAAGGGATCTAAGCAAGGTCAATTGCTGTGTTGAGAGTTTCAATAATCTTTCTCTCCAAAGCAGCATCTTTCTGAAGCTCTAATCTTTACTGTTCCACTACTCAGACAGTTGCCATTGAGCACCACAAGAAGAATTAGGTAATCTTATCTAATTGTGTTCTTCCTGACTGTTGTTTAAACAAGGAAAGCCTTTCAGTTGTTGTGGAAAGTATTAAGAGCAGACCTTTGCTGACCTTCTCGAGCCATTGGGGAAAACTTGACATTACACAGAAGCTTACTCAAACAAGCTATAATTAAATTGAGAGTGGAGTGACACCACTTACAAGAGAAAACAAAGTATAGCCATTTAATCCAAAAATTACTTAAGGACTCCCGGGAGCACAAAAGTTTATCTCTACTGAAATAATTATGTTTTGCCATTAGATGAAGACAGGATACAAATGGAATATGCATGTTCTTTTCAACATCACTACCCTTTGCTGCTGCACCAAAACTGGAAGGGGCAATGGAAAGACCTTTCAAACTAATGTTTTGCATTCAATTAGGTAGGAGCATCTGCTTTGCCTTTAAATAATCTGCCAATCATTCACAAGGTAAAGGACAGATTCTCACTGCTGCTTCCTACCCAAAAGGCCCAAGGACTGACTGAAATACAGAGCCTTGGCCTTCTGATGTTCAGGACAGCAGTGCTTTACCTCTGGCTTCCCACATCAGTCTCTTCTCTATTCCCCTCTTTGTCCATCTCTCCCACTATTTTACTTTCACCTTTCACAGCAAATATTTGTTGTTAGTTTTCATTTGGAGTTAAAATGTGCATTGCATAAAATGCAGGATATGTGTCAAAAGTAAGAACAGTGTCAAAGTTAGCACAGTCCTGTCTAAAATATTAAGCATCTATGATTTCATGAAGGTTATTTAGAAAATGCCTCGCACTCACCTCCTTTTACACAATTCCTACTTTAATATTCCCAAAACTCAAATATTGAATTGTTCCCAAAATACACCCTGCAATCTGTGTATCTATTCTAGCTCTCTCTGAAATATTAAATGTGGTATTTCTTGGAAAGGATCAGGCATCAAAAATCAGACAGCCAAAATGATCCCTCTCAGTTAGAGATTCAGTGGTTTCAGCTTCTCAGGTGGTTTCACTGGACCAGACACAATCCCTGCACTCAGGGCAGCAGGAGCCAGCCATTCTACCCAACTGTCCTGCTCCTCTTTTACATTCTCCTCATGCTTTCTGCTTTGCCAGTCATGCCAGCTCTCATGCCCTTTCATCTCCTTCCCAAAGACCTCCTTCTGTGAATCTTCATGCATGAAAATTATTTCAAATAAATTTGGCTTCAACATATATAAATTGTTCCTAGAAAAACTCACTCCTTCACCATTGTCCATAAAATTTTAGAGTGCAGTCTTAAAATATTTTTAATTATCTGATCCTTTTCTCTAAATATTCATCCACAACCAGATCTCCAGAAACAGTATCTAAATAAAGTCTGATGTGTATTTATCCAATGGGAGTAAATAAACTCCTGTAATTAAGGACTATTTTAATGCCCATGTACATGATCTGACTGATGCCTCTTTTCAAGTATTTGTATAACACACGTCCCAAACATCACTGTCATTCATTGACATTTGGACTGTGAGTAGAGAAATCTCTCTTCCCTGTTTTCTCAGGGAGGTACTTTCATGTACTAAGCACAAAGCAATTAATAACAAAACTCCATTTGCTGAATGTTTACAATAGCCAAAGTTATTTCTTCTGACCATATCTATTTCTGTATTTTGCAATCACCACTAAACACATCATCTTTTTAGGAAAGCACAGAGAAACTAGAGGGACACCAAAGGCACCGAGGTGATTTGTGAAAAGTTTTAAATTTTGTTGCAGTGCCCCTGCCATGACTCTGATACCACCACTGTAAGATATCCTTTGGAATGGTGTTCATCCACCTATTCATCCATAGGTGCTGAAATCATAAAAAGTAATCCCCTAATTTACATCCTATTTTTCCTCCAGTCTCCAGAAAAATGCAATATCTTTTAGATGACAAAGAAGAACAAGGTGTTTTTGTTTTCTCCTTGCAAGAACTTATCTCCTTCAAATGCCTCTTTAAAAAGACTAAATGTCAAGTCAGCAAATTTATCAAATCAAATTTTTTTAATTTCCCCTTTAAAACTACTGTTTCCAAGAATGAAGTATTTTAGAAGGCAATAAAAGAGAGTAGATTGATTTTGGAGAGAGAAAATTATTTTCTTTTCATCCAAATTTTTTGCCTTGTGAAAAGATTTTTGCAATCACATTCAAACAAAACAATTTGGAAGAAAAATCATTTTAATTTTTTTTATAGATATAATGACAGACTATGAAATGCTTTCAAATTCTTGCATACAAAACAAGTGAATGGAATTATTTTACTGCATCCAGAACTATCTTTTCTCTCTCATACCAAAACACCACATAGTAACCTAGAAAGTCAATTTAAAAATCCTTTTATGGTGGATCTGCTTGTAGGTGGTTCTTTTTATGTTATCTTTTTGATGCAGAGGAAGAGCAGAGAGCTAGAGGTAACTTCTCCCCAGAATTATTCTGCTAGTGAACTAGATGGAAGAACTTTCATTGGAATGAAAATTATTCAAATCAGTAGAAAAGACCAGAGATCTCAGAACTACTCCTGTTGATGAAAAATTCTGTCTCTCAGCATTAGAACATTCACAGGTTTTCATGAGATGAAGGAAAAAAAGGCTGGTAAAGATGATGAGAAAAGTAAGATAACACATAATATATGACCCTTGCATAAACCATAGGCTGTTAAAAGGGCTCACAGAGATGCAGAACAGGACTTTGTGCAGAAGGGAATTGAATCCAGCTTTTCTGTGTTCCAGGAGAATGTCCAGACCTGCAGTCTTCATAGCCAGCCCTGTCACTTATCCAAGTCTTGTCTCTATATTCTCCCATGTTAGATTAATTTCTGTTCTTGAGAGCAGGAGACTGGCTCTATAGCAGGACAATTGAATTGAGTTCCTCCATTGAATAGTGGAGCATTTGGGACAAAAACCAGACTAGACAGTATCCTAGTGGTTTGACATTCTGGCCTCTGATAATCAAACTGGAAAAGACTTGAATGTTGTTATCCCACATCCTGACTGAAATTCTGGAGAAATAGGCCTGCCTTAGGTTTTTCACAACATGATTTCTACAGCATTTATTTTATATCTATTCAGTGCAAAAAATTTGTGAAATCTCAAGATTATTTATGATACCCACAAATTTCTTTGATATTTCAGTTTTATCAGAGTGTCATGAAACCTCTGGAGGTATCTATAAAGATACTGAGCTATAGAATCAACTCACAAATATACTTTCATTCTGCTCCCAAAATCTCTCAGAATTAACTGGATTTGTACTTTGATGTGGAAATGAGAGGAAAGCTTTTAAGAGACATAACCTTTACTAAGTTCAGACAAAATCTACTTTCAGTACTAAAATAAGAAGCCATTGCCTAAAGAAAGCCAAATTCATTTCCTGATAAACACATTTTAAAGTCTTAAATTTGCTTTTATCCAAAACAATGCAAAGAGCATTTTACTCTCTTTCCTTTCCTATAATGAAAGATTGCTTGGCACATTAGAGAAAAATACCGTAAAGATATTCCCTGTCTTATTCCTTTGATTATTTTATTCCCTAAAAAGCACCCAAATACTTAGTCTTCAGTTTAGTAATTTCTTTAATATTAAAAAGGCATTTATAAAAAGTAAAATAACTAAACAAATCATAAATGACAAATAAACCTGACACCCTATCTATGAACTGGAAGGGGAGATGAAAAAAGTCCTTGTTTCTAAACCATAGATTATTATGTAGATATTTTGTTTGTTGTTTGTTTTTTAAAAAGCCTGATGGATGAAAATTTTATGTACCATCTTTGTGTAGAGAAAGAGATATAAAGATCATAATAAATGCCTCTCTCAATAGTTCTGCCCACAGCCAAATTAAGAAGGCAGTTTTGAAGCAGTAAAAGTTGTGGCACAGCTGCCCTTTGCTGTTTTGCTTCATGCCAGAAATCTTGAGAAAACAGGATAACCTTCAATACAGTATTAATTATACCCAAAAGGAAAGAGGGAACCCAAATCAGGGAATGGGATAAAAACAAAGACCTCTGCTCTGCATTTTCCCTTCACAATGCCCAACTCTCAGATGGTGCCTAAGGCTCAAGAGGAGCTGGCACAGAGGAGCTTTAGCCCCAAGAGAACAAGGACACAGAGGTGGTGTCCACCAGAGGGATTTTCCTCACTTGCAGAGATTTCCTTCTAGTTTTTTGGGAACACTTTATCTCACCAAACAGCCCACTGGGGACATGCACAGAGGCTTCTGAAGATTGTCACCTGCCCTTTAGCAAAGGACAGCTCTGAGCTGGAGTGGCCAAGCGCACCTTTCCTGTTCAGGTGGCCCACAGCACCTGCAGGTTGTTTTCACCAGAGACTGACCCCAAACCTTCAGAGCTGCCAACCAAAAAAATAATTTGCCATATATTCTGGCTTTGGCTGGGGTACAGATTTTTTCACAGTAGTTGGTATGGGGCTGTGTTTTGGATTTGTGCTGGAAATGGCACTGATAATTCAGGGGTCTTTTGGTCATTGCTGAGTAGGGATTACACAGAGCCAAGGCCTTTTGTGCTCCACACCCCCCCCAGCCAGGAGAATGGGGGTGCACCAGGAGCTGGGAGGGGACACAGCCAGGACAGCTGATCCCAGCTGATCCAAGGGATATTCCACTCCATATGGCATCCTGATCAGCATGTGAAGCTGGGGGAAGCAGGAGAAGGGAAGGACATTTTAAGTTGTGGCATTTGTCTTCCCAAGTCACTGTTACTTGTGATGGAGCCCTGCTGTCCCAATGCTATCAGGAAAACAAACCAAATCTTCAATGCTTCTGAGGAAAAATATTTCTGTCATTTGTATTGATTCCTCCATTTACATTTATTTCCCCTTCTCTGGCATACTGAAGGAGAAGAACAGAATGAGGTTTATCTTTCTATATATTATATATTGGAGCTGAATGGTGGCCAGTTTCCTGTTGAGTCACTGAATGGATATTTCCATATTTCCAATAACTTCAGGTTTTTTAAAAAAATAATTGCATCAATTAATTTATTAAACCTCTGTATTTTTCTCTTATATTGTAAAAGACATAGGTACTTGGCAAGAAATCGTGTCTTGCTAAAATTAGGCTATGGATAATAAAAAGCATTGTACAGTCTTAACATCCAAAGTTAAATTAAACATATTTCTAAAATCTGGTTATTTTGTGTAAAATATTGCGACCTTCCATTTAACAGTGGTGCCAAAACAGTTGTTCTGTGTTGTGTAAGAAATATTACTACATGTCTCCATGTAACTCAGCTCACGCCACTCTAAATATTTGATACAATATTTTACACTTTGGGGTTTAACATTAGTTTTAAATTCCCTAAACTAATAAGTGAATCTTTTAAACTCACAAAACAAAACAGTCACCCAAGTGGAAAACATTTTAAAAGCCCTGTGAAGTTGGGAATAAAGCTTTATTAAATACAACTGTTCTGACACGATGGATGTACTTACTGTAAAACCTGTGGGCTTACACTATTACTGCTCTCTTGAACAATTCCCTAAGTGGAAATATATAATTTAGGACACCAAGGTCTCTCAAAATATACCATCTTAAAAGTTTGTCAGTGTCTCTCAGTTCTAGCTAAGTTTTTTGTGGGAAACATCTCTGTCTGTGTTTAACAAAACCAAAGTAATTGAATTTAAAAGGGTCATTGAATAGTTCATATAGTAAAGGCAAAGATTAGTGTCTGGAAAATTCTGTTACTGACTTCTACATACCAGTGCCATCAACAAACTGAACCAAGAGGCTTGGTGGGGAATGGCAGGGAGGGCTGAACAATTCCCTGGTAAGTTTGAGTTAAGGCTCTTAAGTTCATGTGGTACCTCCATTAATGCATCAGAAAAGTTTGCCTGAAGAAAGCTTTGATTTTTTGACATATCAAAGAAAAATATGTCTAGGCAGAGAATTTTCTCTAAGTAAAATAAAGTTTCATTCACATACATGTTGTTTAGCTGTAAGAGGAGCTAATCCACAAAAAAATACCAAATTCTGCATTCAGGAAAAATACAAGTCATCAAACGGTCTAGACAATACTGCATGCTGAATCCAATGGCAAATGGTAGAGCATATTTTTTCAAAGCTGCATGACACCCTTCTGTGACATTACCTCTAATTTTTTAACCTTTACCAAGAAAAAGGTAAAACAGTATCTGAAAAATCTAAGAGTATACCTAAGAGATAGATAGCTAGATAGATATGAAATCATACTCTTTGTCTTTCAAACACTGTTCTTTACTGCTCTGTTTTTCAACAGCAATAACTAAAAAAGGATATTTCAGAAGTGTTTGTAAAACATAAAGATATAGGGAGTTTCCTATATGTTATAAATCCCTGTGGTCCCCTGCAGGACTCACTCCTACCTATTCCCATTTAGTCTTGCGTGGTGATGAACAAAGTAGCTTCTTTTTGTTTTAACATGAGAGAGAAAATAATCATTCTTGTATTTTGCACATTTATTCAGTCCTTCTACTTTTCTGTCTCTAGTTTCCCTAAAAATGGAAACTGTGAAGATATACTACTTCCTGTTTTAGTCCTGACACATTTTGATATGGTTGCAGTATTATATTGTTTTTTATTCTATGTGTAGAAAAGGAAATTCAAGTCCACTCTAAAAGCAGCAGGAGAAGGAAAATACTTCACATGAGCGAGTCATAAAAAAGTGTTTTTCATGGTTAAAATAAAACTTTTTCCATGACCATGTATTTCTTATTTCAACATACTGTGGCCCAAATAAAGAACAAGCAGCAAGACCTGAAAAGTAAGAATTTTAGGCACGAGTATTTCTTTTGCTTCCCTTGCAATGTGAAGGTGCCTTAATTTGAAAGAAAATAACCTCCCAAGTGCCTCTCAGTCTTTAAAGGAAAAATTCATTCTGCAAAGCTTGTTAAACATAATCCACACCACACCACAGGTGAGGCTTGCCAGGCTGTGACAGGCATTAGAAAACAATAGGCATTGCCCCCTGCTAAAACAGAGGGTGATCATTCCTGTCCTTTGTGTCACACAACTTGCAGCCTGCAGTCACCTGCATCTCACTGGAGCTGTTACTAATTATTCATTATTAATAACTGTCTCTTGGGAACCTGGGATCAAAGACAGTAGCAAACACTGTTCTCACAGATGATGGACTGCAGGACCCATTCCAGCTCTCGTGGCCTGAAAGCAGCTGTGGGATGAGGGATGTTAACTTTGGGCCAGCAGCACAAGGGCTGCCGAGTCACCAGGGCTTGCCATGGCCTCCTTCTGCCTTTCCCCTTTTCAGTCAGCCCTTGTTAGGAGGGCTGTGGATTATGAGGGATCCTGAGCTGACTGAAATGCAGCATGTGCTTGCATTTTGGCTGCTTTTAGGAGAGAGACCATTTTTGCTTTACTGTCAGAAGTGTCCTTGTGGAACCTTTTTCCTCCTTCCTTCCAGAAGCATCTCCAAACACCATCTACCATGCATAATGGTAGATCCCACTTTGTGTTTGTGCTGGTGTAGTGCACTCGATCCACAATCAGTCAAAACAGCTCAGGATGGTGAGAAAAGGGTGTCTGACTCTGCCTCTCCCTGCTCCCTTTCCCACAGGGAAGGGAAGCCTGCCCCAGGAGAAGGCTCTTGGGCTCTCAGCTGTGATTCTGGGACCGTTTAAGGGCTGGGAAGAAGGACCTCCCCCGTGCAGGACAGACTGTGGAAGTACTCTTGTCTTAAATGAACAAGTTGGATTCTCAGAGATGTTAAGTTAACACATATGCAGCCTGGTTAAACCACACTCTTAAATCTTGTCAGTCTTTCTTCGCCATCTGTGACAAGGTTTTTCTCTTTGAAATGATTAAGTTGACCTTTTGTGCTTACATGTATTTCCTCTGTTGAGTTTTCAGACTCATCATCCTACCGTGTCACTGCTTTCCTGAGGACGACTGTGGTATATAAATAGCCACCCTCAAAAGAAGGTCCTTCTGATCTGTTTGACAGTTTGTCTTCTTTGATTGTATGAGGAGACAGTAACTTGTAAATTTTCTCCTCAGAACTTAACAGAGTTGAAGGTACTGAGCTATGTTGTTTAATGATTTCTAAAGGTCTGATTCAAAGACTAGAATAACTGCAAAGTCTGGAAACATCTGGTACTAATCTAATTCCTACTCCAATCTAAAAATACTGATTAAACACTGTAGTAACAGGTGGTGCAAACACTAGTAAGTCAATTTTAATAAGAGAGGTCAACACCTTCATCTCCTCGTTTTTCTTTCCATAAGTACCAATAAATTCCTCTCAACAGGTGTGTCTAGGATGTGTAATTACATTGTTCTCAAACAAAGGTCTGGCAGCTCTGTGTTAAAGATCTCTTTTAAAAGAAAAGGCATCCTATTCTTGAAATGTCATCCCTGACTTCCTCCATTATTTTCTTTTCATGTGTATTTTTCATGTCTTAACTGTTTATGGGTATCAGACTGGAATACTACACACTGCTCAGTACTTCTCCAGGGAAAAAAAGAATTTTCTGGATTTACTACTGAGTCTTGTCCAGCATGTGCTAAACCCGCCTTAGCTAGCACAAAAATGCAATTCCTTCTTGCATTCAATGGATGCCTATCCCTTTTCCTGCAAGAAGGCTTTATTTAATTGCTGGTGGCTCTCATAGATACATGAGTCTTCACTCTGATTAAATGGGTACTTGGGAAGGGGGAATATATAAAGTCATGTTTGGTTTTACATATTCTTCGTTTGGCATTCTTAATGTTCTTTGAAACCTTGCAATGCTGGGACAAACATTTCTTGGCACCTGGACTAAAAATCCCACTTCAGAGTTTAATGATCTGGTTTGAGTACAAGTCAGGTGAAAGGGGAGAGAGATGTTCTAAAGAAAGCAAGATCTTCAGGCCAAAATGTGTATTGTTTCCTATGTCTTTTACTTCTACAAGGGCTTTTTTTTTTGCCTGCTACATGAGTCATTTTTTACAGAAATCCCAAGGGCTTATTTATTGTGGAAATAAGTAATAAAGCAAAGAATATCAAGGGAATGTTCAATATAACAATCCAAAAAAGAAAACAGTAGTGTCTGAATCAATAAAGAAAACCTTAGTTCTCCACCGTGCTGTGTAGGGGTTGGAAGGTCCAGTACAGCAGCAAATAAGCTAACAGTTATTATTCTGCAGGGACAGGAGCCTGAATAATCCCTTATTCCAGTTGTTTGGCAACACTGAGGTGATTACAGCTGAGAAAGGGTTCTGCAAACAAAACAGGGCACGTTTACAGCAAATCATGAGAATACACAGAAAATTTGGGCTCCCTGGAGGGTCTGTTGGAAGAGGACAGGCAGCCTGAGCCAGTCCCAGCTCTGGAGAGAGGGGGAACCTGTGAGCTGCACTGCAGCAGGGATGCCCCAGGAACGGCAGCCCCTCGCAGGGAGAGCATGAGACCATGTTCCATGTACTGCAGTGACACACTTCCAGCCACAGTGAGCAAAGAAGAAAGCTTTTTCTTGGCATTACAACCCATCAACAGAAGGAAAGCTAGGTTTGCTCTCCTGCCTCCCACGGAGGCTGCATTTGTCCCACCGTGCCAAGCGACGCAGCGAACTCTGCACGCCTTGGCCTGTGGTCCTTGGCCACCCTCGTCTGCATTTTGTCAAGTCCTCTCTGAAAATCTAACTGAAAAAATGCCCAGTGAATTCCTCCAGCCTACACTGCTACCCACAGCCCCAGCCTGATCTCTTCTGCCCCAAACCACAAAGACTGCTGTTAATCAAAGCCTACACCAGGACATCTTCCACTTGATGCCCTAAAATCAAGAGCTTCACCTGAAAAGTTCAGGACCAAGTTGGATTACTTAGGTGAAACTCTGTGTGCTTCAAACCACTTAAAAGATGATGTTCCAGTCCTAAATGATCTGTCTTGAACTCAAATACCAAAAAAAAAGCTCTATAGAATTCCTCTGGATTCAGTCGTACATTCTTTTAGCACAGCTGGAGATCTGCTTTCTGACCAGGAAGTCTTTTTAGTTCTAAGAGTCTTTTAATAACTACTTGATGTAGAACTACACAGTTCTTTGTTTATTTATTAATTATGAATAATTAGAGAGGATACTCCCGAGAGAGAGCGCTTTTTCTTTTTTTCTCTCCAAGGTGGATATTTTAAGTACATTTTTATATAAGACTCCCTGAGTAATCCTCCCTCAATCCATTATAACCCAAGGCTTAGGGATGTTTTTTAATTCCTATGTGGGCATGTTTAGAAAGGCAACATAAAACAACACACAAGACAAAAAATTACAGGGTTTAATAAAAGTCTGATTGGCATTTCTTTTTCCTAATTCATATACACTGCTTCTGGCCTCAAGAAAGCAGGGAGCTTTTTCTACATTTTAATTACATGGACTTTAGAAATCTATTATTAAAACAGGACCTTTATGGTTTTTTCTGTTATATTGATCAATGTTAGCACTGATTTAGTTTACTTCCTTGAGTTTATGTTACAAAAGATTTGCCTCCTCATCTACACTTCCTCATGAGAAAAGAAAGAGAATAAAACCAAAAAAAGTCCCACACAATTCTATACAGAACTCAGACATTGCAAAGAGGGGTTTTTCTCCTATCATATGGCCACAAGGAAAGGAAGAAAAGAGAGTGAGACAAAGCATTAGCAAAGGGAGTTAAAAACCATTTCATTACCAGGAAAATAAATTCTTTTGTGGATACTCATCAGTAACTTTTCAGCAGCAATACAGCAAATTAGTAGAAAAAATATTTACAAGGAAACATCTTTTTTCTTTAAAATATGTGGTCAGCCAGGCTATATGAGCTGTCAGCATGACAAATGGGGTGGCACAATAGCTGATGTAACAGCAGAAGAAAAGACATCACTCTTCCACTTTGAAAACCTGATGATCTGCAAGATCAGTATCTTGTCTGCAAGATTACTAAATGATTCTTCTGACAAAGACATTCATAAGTATTTCGTTAAGAGTCAAAATAAAAACTACTTCTGTTGTGGAAACCAAATGCACTTGAAACAACCCATATTTTCACATAGAAAATTTTAGGAATTTTGTGGAGGGTGCCTCATTGACTTTAGAACAACCAGTTCAATGTCACAAATCAGAAAGATACCACCAGCATGGTACCTTTGCCATAGAATGGACCCATTTAGACTGACATTTCCATCCTGTTAACTACACAGAACCAGTTTGCTGATAGACTTGCTCAAAGTGGGGCTGCCAAAGATATAGTTAGGAATACTTTATTTGGGGAATTGATTAAATTGCCCTCTTCCATGCTGCACTGTACTGCAGGTGCCAGAGGTTTTTATGTCCCTAAGAAGGCATTTAGATAGAATTAAATGAAGAAAAATTAATACAATACTATTAAAGACAAAGTTAAAACTTCTAGTTCAGCAAATCTCTGAAGGCTATGGGGAGAAAATAAATACTTTTCATCATCTTCCACTTTAGCAGAAGCTTTTAGGTATCTGTTTGTTTGTTTTCAGAAAGTTGAGGGTTTGTTTATAAATAAAGTAGGACCTGAAGCACTTACCCACTGATATCAATTATTATTTTTGTTATTTAATATTTAAATTCAGTTTGATATGTAATTGCACACTTCACTATAATGCTCAGCAGATATCTGAAAACCAAGTGCCTTTCATGAGACTGTAAAAGTAGAAGAGAAGCCAAATAAAACTGTTTTTAAAGGTAAGTGTATAAACCCAAAGACAGGGTGGAGCCCCTACCTCTACCCAGCCTAACTGTTGATGTTCAAGGGAGCTGCAAAATCCCTCAGGGAGGGATTAGATTAATTTTGCTTTAATTGTCTAATTACTTAGGTGTTCAATGTCAAACTGTTAACTGGGCTCTCTCTATGCAGGGAGGAAGGCAACCTTGGAAGGAGCCTGTAAGGAGAGGAAGGTGAAATCAGCAGCCGCTGCAGGTCCCTGGCTGCATGGGTGCTGAATGATCACAGAGTCAGACAGGGATCCAGCCCCTTGTGTCTCCTTTCATGTCAGTGCTGCTGACCTGCTGAAGGGAGGCTGCCTGCAGGTACTGCTGCAGGACCTGACCCAACCCTTAGTGACACCATGGGAGTCTTTAGGCACTGGATGAGGCTGGCAGCGAGGTACAGTCCATACCTGAGTGGCTGCAGCTCCCTAATGGAGAAAGGAAATCTTTGTCATTATTCCTTATGGGAGAGATACACAGCCTCTCACAAACTGAAAAGCCAGTGCACATTTCTAATGCAGTCTCAAAAGTAGATCATTATGTATATCATTTGGTATAAACATAGTCATCAGGGGAATTTGGAATAGATTTATATCAACATTTTAATAAGTTTCATAAGAAAGTGGTTCATCAAATAAAAATAATGAATGATGGAATTAAAGAACCACTGAAAATTGCTAATGTGTTCAATCATCTCAACATCTATATTTATATATGACAAATTTGGAAGATATAGTGAGTGTAATTCCATTTCAAGTCTCCAAGCAGGGATTGCATTCCAAGACACTCAACAAAAAAGCCACAGCTTGTCTGTAAGCTCTGAAAGAAGGACCCTGTGACCATTTGTGTGAGGGCACTTGGAAGCCTCCCTGACATCCAGATATTCAGTTAATCAACAAAAGTCATTTGTGAGTCAAAGGAGAAATAAAGAGACCAAGGCTATGCAGAAAATAAAGAGAATGCACAAAAAAGCTGTGAGGTTTAATAAACCTTGACATTTTTCTAAGACCTAGAACCTCATCTGTATGTCCTGCCTATTAACCTGGTCACTTAGCTGTGCTCACAGATGCCAAATCCAACAGCTCACACACAAAGACAGAGGCAATGCAGTTAACTCAGTCTGTGCTGCAGTCCTGAAAACACCCACTCAGCTGCCTCGCAGCTCTGAGCGTTTCTAGGGACAAAAGATCATAATTTCTGACCCTTGTGTTTACCACATCATTATAATTATCTTTTCTTTTGTTTTCACTCATAATGCCTCACCTCTCCATCTTAAGCACAACTACTATACCTTGGAAAAAGAACCAGTGATGCCAGGGAAAGCACACAGAGGGTGCAGCTGCCAGGAGCAGTGTTCCCTGGCTGAGAATATCACCTTGCACACTGGCACTAGCTCTCTGGGTCCCCAAGCCTGTGTGAGGATGTGACTCACACCGCTTCCCTCCAAACCACTTGCCCAAATGCAGCTGTTGTACTTTTTCAGACAGAAACGCAGCTGAAGATACGAAAGCCCAGCTAGGCTGCCTCGAGCCTGGTTTGGCAACCATGAGCAAAATTGTCCAATAGGAAAGGAGCTCTAGAATTAAAAAGAAAATATCTCTAAAGAAATATGGCCTTTCTGGGGGACTCTACCCTAAGACTACCTCCATCCCTTTATTTAGGTGTTGGCCCTCTCCTGCCCTGTCCCACCAGCAGGTTATTTCTCCTTGCTGTCAGCAGCTCACTCTTACTCCCAGCAGAACAGAAGCAGCTGGTTCCAGGTCCTGTAACAAAACTTCTTCCTGCTCTGCCTAAAAGAACAGTCTGAGGTGAGCAAAAGTGAGAAAGTCTGCAAACAGAAACCTTGAGCAGAGAACCTGGACCTGTCAAAGGCAATGAGGCTGTGTGATGGCCCTATTTATAACTGGCCATATGGCAATTGATTTCCTGTTGCTCACACAGGACATCTCTGTGACTCCAGCCTCTGTGCTTCCCACTTTGCTCTTCTGCCAGGTTTATTTATACTTTTCCCCAGCTCTGAAGGCAAATCAAGTTAATTGCCTATTACATGAGATTAAGCAAAATAACTAAAAGAATAAAGAAAGTGAGAATATAATGCTTTGATTACTCTCCATGGGAGCTGTGGAACAATGGGATAGTTATTCCTGCACAAAGTAAGGAGGTGCTCTACATTTTCTGCTGTGTACAGGACTGAACAACGGGGCAGGTTTATACCTGCAGGTTTTTACTCAAATGCTCATTCTAACCCTAAGTTCCACATAACTTTCCATTAAAACTGACATCTCAATTTGAGATGCACTCAGCACCCCCAAATCCAAAGAACCATCTTAAAAGCCTGCCAATATTGCAACTGCATGATGAAAGAAATAACAAATTAAATTATTTTTTTTATTGAACACCATACAATATTAGTCCATTTGGAATAGAGATAAGGAACTAAAGAGCCAAAAAGGCCTTTCCAGTCAATGAGCTAAGATGAAGAGATGCCTGGGGGAAAGAGACAAATTTGGAGTGTAGGAAATGAAAAACAATTAGAAGAATTAAAATAATTGTATTTTCCATGAGGGGAAAATAGAGATATGGGATAAATTACGAAGATGGGTTTCTAGAACAAACAGTGCAGCATTCAAAATGGTAATAATGGGGTTTCAAGTGGAGCTGTGAGAAAACCTGCTTAGTGAGCATAAGCCCAACTTAAAAAAATTTCTAATCACAAATTTGGTGAACCTAGGGAGAGGTTAATTAAGGCTGGCAGAAACAAAGAGGGCAAGGGCAAGGCCTACTGCAGCAGCTCCCTCCACCCTTTCGAATTTCCAGCCAGTGGAAACAAAAGACTGCAGCGAGGGAGGCAGTGACTGCGACAGAGGGGGGAAGACAATGTTACCCTGTTCCCTTGTCCTACACTTAGCCCTTCTCCCAAGCAGGCTGAGTGATGCAATCTGCACAGGGCATCTGTGGATGCAGGCATTTTTATGAGCTACAATTCCTTCCAAAGCGTGGTGTTGCTTTGCTAATTAGCAAGAAAATAAACATTTCTGACAGATGAAATATATTGTTATCTTCTTAATTGAGTTGCACAGAATCTATTGGATGAGGTAGTAGATTCTCTCTTCCTCTCTAGGGTTGAAGTTCAATCTTTTCATTTTTTGCTTCCTTAAACACTAATAATGAGCTGAGAAACAAAGAACAACCTCCAACAATGTGGGTGGTGTCCTAGTGCTTAAACTGGTTTCCTTCAAAACTTCAATCCATTTACCTGCAGATCAAAAGTATGTGCTACTTGTGTCTTTTGCCATCTGCAATTTAAAAATAAATAAATAAGCCCCTGAAGGGATTGGGGAAAAAAAGCTCCAGCCAATGATCCATCACTGTCCAATGCAGGTTGCCCTCTTCAAAAGTCCTCAGTCTTGCCTGTTTTTAAAAGATGGGATGTTGTATTACTACACAGAGTAGACTTCAACCAGATATCAATGGCTCAATTCCTTCTCTACAAGGATACCAGCAGAATAATATGAACTATTATGTACACACTACTTGCAGAAATAGCCAAGACTCTGTCTTGAAGACAAGATAGCCCAAATCCCCACAAGTTTGCCAAGGCTAAATTCTTCCAGCTAACAGTAGCTGTGGCTGAGCTCCCAACTGTCAAAACACCAATGTGCCACCTGTAGCCCCCATCAGTCAGTGCTGGGAGCCCAGGCCCAGCACTGCTTTAGAAGGGGCTGCTTTGGGCTATGCCTGCAGATGCTGGGGGAGAGGGGAGCACCAGCACCCCCAGCTTTCCCATCTGCACAGCCTGCCAGGAGCTCTCATCAGGCATCATCCTTATGCTTCACTCTCACATTTACCTTACTGCAAATTTCTTTATCACTTATTAGTCTTTCACTGTGAGCCCATTGTTATCATAATTAAGAGGAAGATCAGAGAGCTTAATTAGTTGAGTCACCACTGCTCCAACATTGGCAGCATCATGGTTTCAATTTATTAATGATCAGGTTATGATGGCAAGATCAGCACCTACTTCAAAAGTTGCACTTGTAAAGTCCAAATCAGAAAACAGACACAGGAAGGGAATCATATATCACTTATTCATACTTCAAGATTTTAAAGCCACTTTAAAAGTTTTGGAAGACTGGGTTCATTTTCCTCCTAATTGTTTAGCAAAAAAACAGGACAAAGTGTCTTGATCCACAGTAGCAAAGCAGAAGTTGAAAACAGAAGGCTCTGCTGTCCTTTTTTAGTGTTAAGATTAATTGCATTTTCATAAAAATTTTTATGCTCCATGCACCTTATGTCCCTTTGCCTTACCTCCTCTTCCTGAGAGTTTTAATAAATGACTCATCCTTACTAATTCAGCCCTGCCAGCTCTCTTTTGGTACATAATATTTCAGTACTTAATGCAGTATAATATTCTCCACTAGCCAATTTGATTAGTCATAGCCTCATCTTTGCTTACCACACTATTTTTCATTTTTTTAGTCATCTGGAATGTATTCCCTGCTCTGGTTCACGCTGTGTTGCTTTGTGTTAGAAATCCTAAACAAGACATACTTTATTTGTGAAATGCTGGAATGGCCTACTATTAACCAAATGCTGCATCACCAAGCTTTACACTTTATTTGAACTTTGCTAACAACTTTAAACCAGCTGCTCCAACTCCCTGAGCCATTCCACTGGGTCAGGTACATTTGTGAGAGTGCAGACCCACTCCAGCAGCTCACACAGGACCACAACAAAAGAAGCTTCACTGTTCTGTAAGTCTCCAGATCTTCACTGCCACATCACCTTCAAACTTGGGCCTCATGTTCCCTCAAATCTCCCCTATTATTTCAGAAAAAGTGCTCCCTAGGATTCCCCTCCTCCTGAGCACTCCATACCTGCTTCTGATCACCTGTGGGTTCTTTATGAGAAGGTTTTCTCGTTGTAAGAGAAGTCTTGATTTTTTTGTAGGTTTACTTGGAATTTTCACTAAAAGGTTAGATGGTTGTTCTTCCTAGTCACTACTGAAGATCTAAATTAAGGTGAAAACACAATACTGATGTCTGCAGTACAATATTACTCCCTTTCACCCCTTAAAAAAATAAATCTAACAATGTTGTGCTGTATAAAGAAAAAGCCACATCCCATTTATCTGCATCCAGTCACTGCATCCATTCTGTGTTTCAAGGCTTCTGAAAAAAGGGCTGCAAGGATGGAGAGATCTCATTACATTTGTCAGGTGGCCAAGTGTCACCTCCCAAAGATAGTTTCACCTGTTTTAATTGCTTGTTAGTTAAGCCAACCTGCCTTCAGCTGAAACATTTTTATTGTAATTAAGATAGGCATGGTTACTTAATGCCAAAAAGAATGTATTTATCAGCCTACCACTTTCATTTACAGAATGTGCAATCTCCTCAGTTGTAATAGACCAGAGAGGTTTTATAATAATTAACCTAAAAAGGCTATTCATAGAAAAGGGCCCGGCTGTGATCTGATTAAAATAATCTAAAATCCTTGGGCCAAATTAAAACATCTTGTAAAATATCAATTGACTTAGCATACTTTTCATATTTCTCCCTACCCTCCACTGCTTTTTGACTCCAACACACTACTTAAAAATGAATTTTCTCTTGTTTTTCCCCTGCAAAAGTAGAAAATATTATTGAATAATACATTTATGTACTAAAGCACTAAATATAGACTTTTGGAAAATGTCTGTGAATTGACTATAATTTTTGTATAGCCACTATTAAGTGAGTGTAGACTACAAATCTTGTCACATTCAATTCTAAGTTGACTTTCACTCTGTATTCCAATGAAGTTGAGGGGATTTTGTTTGTCTTTCAGATGAAGCTTGGCCCCAAAGAAGTAAAGATTAGATCTTGATCTCACAGAAATTAAGGGCAAGATTCTTCTTACTTCAGTGGGTTCAGGATTTCACCCTAGGTCATATGGCAGGATTTTAGCCTCTGTTTGAGGAGAAAATGAATTAACTGTCACATGCCAGACAGATGAACATAAAGCAAATTAATCTGTAACCAGAAAACAAGCCACAGGGAGCATCACCATCACACACAGCTCCATACATCACGAGACCTTCTGTTCAGCATGAAAGCGATGAAGGTGCCTCTTTCTCTCTCTGGTGCCATCATCTAGAAGCTTCCTTTGAACCAGCTTCAGGAGGCATCTCTGCTGCCAACTCCTTTTCCATGAAGGAGATCTGACACCTCCCTGATTCTTGATTAATTAGCGGGCAATTCTGCATACTCACAATATGTATTACATATAGAAGTGGGCTCTGGCATTGGGCCAACCCAAAGTGCAGGAAGCTGAGTGAAAAATTCTCACCAGTGATAAAAACAGTTAGGGTAATGGAGCTTTTCAAAAAAGAAAAACATTTCATTTTCGCTTTACATTTTTCTTCAAAACAGATGGATATTTTGAGTGTGAATAAATACTAGAATGGGTTGAAAAATGAGCATATCTTACTAAGAAACTTTAAGAAGTTTTGCACTGTTCAGATTTTTAAAGAATTAAGTCCAAAATTTTGTCAATCCACCTTGGATGACACTGTCAAATGTTTTCAAAGAGCTAACCCACATTTCTCAGAATAGTCTGACCTGGATTACTATAAATAAGAAACTACTTCCAATACCGTTAACAAAGAAGAAAATCACACTAAAACTGTATGCCACTCTGATAAGGCAATAAACTTCTAAGAGTAGGGTGAATGCCACAGAATTAGACAACTGGTCATAAAGTATCAGTGAAATCTATTAATGACCAGCATGTGGCAAGGCTGTGGAGCAGGCAGTGCTCCACAAGGCTTCATTTTGCTTGGTTTTCACCTGTCTTTTTACTCTTTCCTCTCCATGTGCATCAAAACGTGTCCATACTAAGCATTATTTAAATAGATCAAGTTCTGTTTTCTCTCTGTTGGCCTTAACATTCCTGCAAGCTAAGGAAAATAAATGTGGAACCTGGGAGATTATTATGACAACTCCCACACTCCATTAAATTCTCTCAGGAAAACACGACGCATGTTAAGACAAACGGACTGAAGAAAATGGTCTAAACCCAGAAAGTGACTGAGGGGAAGTGTCAGAGCAAACAGGCAGCCTACAAATCCCACCAGGGTTTATGGGACAGCCCAGCCCATGCAGGAGCTGGGCACAGGGTGCTGAATCTCCTCATTTCAGCCCCTGTACTCTGCACAGGCAGGGAGAGGGGAAGGCAAGAGGGCGTTTTGGTCAGCAGAAACCTGCCTTGCTCACTGCATGGTCTGTGCTGTTTGGCAGGGTTTGTGAAGCTGGGAGCAGACTCAGCTCCATCCCTTTGTCCTGTCTGAGACCTCCCCACCTCTGGAGGATCCTCCACCAAGCAGCTGTAAGCAGACCCCAGCACCTTTGCACCTCACAGGCAACACAAAGGGGATCAAAAGTGGAGCAGGAAATCTGCCTGTGGGGCTCTTGTTCACACTTAACGTGTCTTTTTATTTCTGCTTTTTTTGCTCTAAGAATGACAGGATTTTTAGAACTGGAGACACATCCAAATAATGTCAAAAAAAGGAAAGATTTTGGTCATAGTTAGTTATCTGGCACTATCTATTTAGAAATGCCTGAACAAATAATTCCAATGTCAGATGTTCTAGTTCTGGCAGAGAAAAGAAATACGATTAGATCTGGCTGCCCAGATGTCCCAACATTGAGAATAATATTTTTAAGCACGAACTCATGTACTGCTGCTGTCATGTACTTCAATAGACTTATTTTGTTCTCATGGGCTATAAATTGTAGTAAAATTGAACCAGATTAATGGTTATAACTGGCCTTTCTTCTGTCAAACATCATTTCAATAGAAAACAAGAGTCTTTATGTGTACAGACTCGAGTTCCTCTTCCCTTGGTAACGTGCAGGTCCTTGTCATTGTACCCTTGCTGAACTATAAGAAATAAGAGCTTCCAGTTGCTATTTTTTTCGTTTTATTTGGTAGCCCATTTCCTATTGCCATATGGTGTTTTCTACCTATGTTTATATAAAGATAGTTAATATATAAATATACAATCCTATACATTACTTCATATTGTCATTTTCACTTATCTTCACCGCTTTCATTCCTTTCAATTTCTAGGATCACTGAGGTAGCAACAACTTCTATCATGCAGTTTTGTCTGTTTTCAGTAATTTTTGTGCTGGTAGTTTGTTGTACCCAAACCTCTGTGTGCTGATTATGTTGGAGTTGCTGTGTTTATGAAATCCTTGCTTTTATTTACAAAAAAAATACTTGAACACCAGTGCCAAAGTACATTATTCCCTTTCTTCTGATTTAAAGAAGATAGCTTTATTTGAAAAAGCACTTGAGGATATCTGTTTTTCTGGATGGTTATCTATACTTTTTTTTCATTAAAAGCAGAGACAAGCTCATGACACAGAAGTGGAGTGTCTCATTTTTGCCTAAATCTTGTGCTATTTAAACCTATTTAGAGTTTTAGCTTTATACACCCATCAGAAGTGAACATCTAAAAGGAGTTTTGACCATAGGTGAGTGAAACTCTCCAGTAAAAAGTTCCAACCAGTTTGCTTTTCCCAGAAATGAACATGCAAAAGGCTGCTATTGCTCTCTTGAAGATTGTTCACAGGGGTCTTATTATTTGCACAGAGATTTATATAATTGCACCCACTCACATGATTTCAAAAGCTGCGTGTATAAAAAAGAAGAAAATAGATATTTTAATATTTTTATTTCTTCTTGATGTCTAGCAAGAAAGTTCAATTACAGCCTCTCTACTTATAAAAATCATACAAAGGTTTCAAGTCTCAGCATGTTCCGGCAGTAAAGTGCAAACAATCTTGTGGTTACAAAGGCTACTTTGCTGAACCTCATTCCTTCTTCTTTCTCTCCCACCAGCTGAATAAATGAGAGACATATTTAGCAGCTTCAGAAGAAACTATTTTCTCATGCTCCCACTAACAAATCAGGGCAAGAAATGACAATAAGTCACAGGATAGGAGCAAAAGATGTAGAAAAAGGAGTGAATTAAAATTGATAAGGGAGGATGAGATAAAGAGAGGAAAAAACCCAAGCCCAAACACTAAATTCTGACAGCAGATGAAAATGGAGCAGCATATATGGAGGAAACAAGAGATAGAGCATAAAAAATGAATACATTGCAATCTCTTGAAATCACATTGTTTTCATTCATAATCATATCAGAAGAACAGAAATTAGTGGCAATAATGTATTTTCTTGTCAATTGCCTTTTTTCTTGTTATTCCAGATTGTTTATCCAGTACATGATGACACAGCATAGACAGAAACCTTCAAAATAAAAAAGAGACGGGCAATACTCTAACCCAGGCATTGACTTGATTAGGAAAACTCACTTGTCATGAAGAAAAGCTCCTAAAATCTCACACTATTGCACAGTATTTCTGCTTATGTTTTGGTTCAGCCACACCTAAGCAAGAGAAAATCTCTGCAGGCCCCCTCCCAGAGGCAGTGTGTGCCAGTGGCACCTGCAGCATCAGGAGGGTGCCTGGAGCCTCCTCACCCAGGAAAGCCCTCCCCAAGCCCTGCA
The DNA here is from genome assembly GCA_013400955.1 of Drymodes brunneopygia. Taxonomy (NCBI): domain Eukaryota; kingdom Metazoa; phylum Chordata; class Aves; order Passeriformes; family Petroicidae; genus Drymodes; species Drymodes brunneopygia. The sequence goes on from VZTZ01014544.1 coordinate 296,999, forward strand.
GCAGCTGCCTCGAGGAGTGCAGATCCTGGGAGTCATTGCTTAGCTTCCTACCAAACGGTTTTACACATTTGCAAGAATACAAAGTCAGTCAAAACTAACAGTACCCCATGAGAGCCCCCAGCAAGTGCTCTCCAGATGGATCTGCTGTTCCCTGTGTGGCCCGAGGAGCCTCCCCAGCCCCTCCCCAGCTGCACATTGCTCTCTGGTACTCGCTCTTTCTGCTGGCAGGGAAGAAAATGACATCTAACTTGTTTTGAATTAGAATGACTACAGATTTTCCCCAAAACAGTGCATTTATATAGGGAGAGATCTCATCCAAAAATGATGCAATTCAGGTTTGATTTCCATGACCTTTACCACAGGCGACAAACTTCAGACAGAAAATAGGGGGAGGTAGACTGTCCTAATTGCTGCACATACTCACAATTAATCTATAGCCTCACTACCTGGTTTTAATTTGTGGCAGAAGCTGCCTCACCACATCAAAGATAGTGATTCACCTCTCCACTAATCAAAATCTGAAGAGCTACTACCAATAGTAATTAGCGAGCTAAGGCCAGCCATCATGCAATTCAGCCTTAATTAAACAATGTTACAGCAGTTTTCATTCAGCTCACAGAGTGCACCAGAAATAGGCAGAATAGGCACCATAGATTTTATCTACTTTTCCAGAAATCTTTTGCTTCTTGGGTTTAAGCCCTCAGTTCCCCAGTAATCACAAAAGTCAACCTCCTTTTATTGCTATAAGATGAGGAACAGTGAATATTCATAGTGGATTGGATGGTTCCCCCTTTTAATCATTATTAAGAAAAGGGAACAATCCACTCTTTTGCATTTCAGCACTTACATAGGTATTTAAAGAAAAGGTGCATAACAGACAGTATATATAGATACTATAAATCAGTGTCCATCTATTCAGTCAGTTTGAAATTAGGGAAACTTCTTAAAAGCAGATGTACAAGCAGATGCTCTTCAGTGATGCTTTCCACTCTCTTAACATTTAAATAGGGTCTTATTTTAACTTTGGTCAATAGCTGGAAAAAACAGTGGTAAACTGGGGTCCAGTAGTTTTTCATATTCTTGTGGAATAGGCTTGGGTAAAAGAAAGACCAAATCCTCAGCTTTGATAAACTGACCAAAGTTTTCTATGGGGGACAGCACCTTAAAATCTGGCCCTGGGGATGGATAAGGCCAAGATTAAAAAAGCATATAAAAAGAGGTAACAAAATTTTTGATGGTGAAAAAAACTCCAGCATACTAAAAATAGGAAAAAACTCAATGTGATAAATTGAGTCTTTATTTTATCTTTTTCTGCAACCAAAAATTAGCATATAATTTGGCAAGAAATAATGTTTTAACTCTGTCTACTCAGGACCAAGCCTGAGGCAATGGTGCTAGCCAAGGGCGAGACACAAGGCTGGTTTTACATGGGAATGCTCATTCCTGTGGGCATCCACAAGGGACTGGTTCATGAATCACATACAGGCAAATGGGGTAAGGAATTCATCTGAGACCAAAGCCGAAAGCAAGCCCCACAGGATTTATGCTTGGAGCATCTTCCTGTGGGCTGAGCCCTGGAGGTGCTGCTGCAGGGCGTCCTGGCTGGCTGAACAAGCAGAGTACACTGACAATAACCACCTAACTAAGGCAAAATGTCTGTAAGATTAACTCATCAGGACTTCAGGAGACCAGAGCAGCCATATTTCAAACCCATGTTAAGCTCATTTTGGACCTAAGACTACTTTAATAATGCATTAATTTAATCTGCTATAGCTGCAGCTCTGTGAATGAAAAATGCTCAGCTGTATGTGTCCATGTTCCACACAATTTCTTCCTTTTACCAACCTCTCTTGGTACTTCATATGCTTTAAAAATGGTATAAATGATGTGCATTGGGGCTCCAGGGCATCTGGGAATGGCCCTGGTACTAAAAGGAAGCTTTGCAACAACAGGATAGAGAGGGGACAAGATGTCATGAAATATGAGCTTCCAAGTCAACCTACGTATCATGGTTTGTTTCCTAAGGAAAGAAGAAAACAATTACAGTGCTCAGCTTCAAATCAAAATATTTTATTGGCATGCCACACAGTATAAACAGTGTCAATGTGTAGGAAAAGCAGAAACCTTGGGTGACTGTCAGCAACAGATACAACACATGGTGCATCTGCCCAAGATAACTCTTCACAGTGTGTTTGGGGCTTTATCCCCTGTGTCCATTTGTCATTATTGTCCATTTCTAAGCTGGTGGCAGGTTGCTACATAGCATGATGCTATCCCTGCCGTTTCTTTCCTTTCTCCTAGGGTATGCACAGTTTTTCCTCATCGTTTTTTAATGGAAAGTCTTTTATCATTTCTAGTAATGTAAGCAAATATCTTCCTAACACTGTCTTGTACTATTCATACTGGAACAGTAAGTGCCTTTTATCCAGTGTTTTCTTTTCTGTCACGTGGGCTGCACAACCTCCCTTTTTCCAGTTCTCCTTTAGAGGAAATTAGTCTGGAATTAATTAAGATCTACCTCAGTTTTGCTTTCTGATGTAATCATTACTTATAAATAATCTCAGGATTTCTTAAATTGTCTCAGATCAGTACTCCAAGATTTCTTTTATACTGTCCAGAATAGTTAGATGTGATAGAAAAAACTGGTGTTTATAAGAATTGGGAGAAAGATTCTGTTGGATCCTTTATTAGAAGCTTATTGTCTATTTTGCTCATTAACTTTGAAAAATACTGATTTGAGCTGAAAGTTCAAGGGTCACAAGCAGCACTAGGATTAGGGTCCTAAGCCAGCAGTTATCTTCTTCTTCTTGTCAACAAGATTACACAACACTCAGTTTCTTCTGTACACAGCACTCAACTTCTTCTCTACATCCATCACAAAGACAAACCCACGGTACCCACAGTATGAATCAGCAGTATCCATGCCCAAAGCGAGGCATTCTTGATGCCTGGCTAGCAAGGATACCAGAATGACCATAGAAAAGGAAATGATAACATATGTTTACATTTTTATCCTGCTCACAGTCCCTGAGCTATGTCTCACAAACTTCTGAAAGGGCCTTGGGAGACAAGAAACCAAGCCAAGGCTGTACAACAAATAAACATGGGTACGTGTTTCTGAGCTCTGCTGGGTAATTTGCCATAGATATATAGAGACACATAATCACAATTCCCATGATTTTCAGAAGTGACTGCCTGGTGAACACCTATATTTCTGAGTGTCAAAAGGATAGTTGTTTTCTGGGAACAGCTGAGAGCTTTTATCTCTCCAGTGTGCGATTGTAGCAGGCAGGGAGCTCTCATCCCCTTCTCCCATGAATTCCTCCAATGAAAGTGACTCTGAATTTTTTGTCCTTTCAGGCCTGATGTGACAATGAAAGAATGCGCATGTTAAAAATTAAAAAATAATAGAAACCATTGCAAAGCAACACTTTAATTTCCTAAACAGAATAAAACTGAAGAGAAGGCTTAAATATAAAGAAACTTTGAAGTGCATGGATCAACATTTGTTACATAAGTAGGTTTTTCAAAATAAGTCATTCTCCACTATAACTATACAGCAGAGCTAACCCCCATTTCACAAGAACCCATTTTTTTTTTTATTCTTTTTCTGGGTATGTTTTATTTCTTGCATCAATGAGTCATAAGATGCAAGGAATTAATTTGAAGCTTGAAAGCTAAAAGGAAGAGAGGCCGATATGTGTAGTACTGTAGACTCTGATTCTTGTATCTAACTACATAACATATTTTCTTTCCACAGGAGGTAGTTATGACAAATTAGAAGTCTGAAAATTTTCTGATGGTGTAAAGGCTCCAGCTGTCACTAGGGAGATAGTGATCAGATTTCATAGCTGCATGGTCCCATGGCACCACTAAGAGTTCCATATGGTCATCCAAATGTTTCAGCTAAACCCACAAAAAAATTCCACCATGGCTTTTGCTTTTAGAAAAATAAAATTCTTCTTGGTGAGAATTTTTCATAGCATGCCACCAATAAACAAAACTTTCTTGATTTGGTGGTCTGAACAGAAAATAATTGTTAGCATCATTTTCTTTGTTTCAGGTTGAAGTGGGTAGAAACAGCAGCAGTGCAGCACACGTGCCCAACCTCTAACTTTTTAATCTAGCACAACTTACATAACATGAAGTAGGCTGGTAAGTGGACATGCAATGAATAATTAAGGTGTGTATATGTACATGGTGATAAACAGTAATTTCTTCAAACCACTTCTCTTTTGGTATAAAACCACCTCTGTTAAATTGTTAATGCTATCACTGTGGACAGAGACTCTTTCATTCATGTCAAAGATGTCAGCAAAACCCTCAACAATAACAAATGACAAATGCATAATTTATTGATTCTTAAATGGCTATGTCCTTGGATGTATTTCTTATAACTAATTTGCTTGGAGACACATCTGGCTCCTGAAGATAGCATCTGTTTTAAAGAAGGTCAGTGCTATATTTTAAAGGCAGAAGAACAAAATCTTTCATCTGCTGTGCTCTCCTGCTCTTTTAGCCTACAAATTCAGCTCTCACTCTACTAATTTTTATATCATATAAAAAATTAAGCAATCTGTTGTTGAGTTTTGAAACAATGATAAACATGTACACAGGCACTGTGAAAATGCAAGGAGAGAATATATAGTTTTCAAGTGACTGTGTACTGCGTGAACTGAATTATTTAAAAAAATAAATTAAATTCAATTATGTTAATAGTACTTGTCATTAATACTACTTTTTTACAAAGTTCAAACAATCTGTTTCAATAAATGGTGCTTGTTTGTCCAGAGCTTGTTTTATTTAGATGTACTGCTTTTGAATACGAGTCTAAGGTCTTCCTGCATAAAATCTGCAAACACAGAATGCTGCAATGTTTATTCTGCTATTGGGCCATGAACCATGACTTATCCCCCAGTTATTCTTCTACATGCAAAGCCTGATCCCTCACATCTTTGTTTTTTCTTCATGATATTTATGCACATATATATTCCATGTGACTCCAATCAATATATCTTTGTTATTTCATCAAGTCTCCATTGAATTTTAGCAGTATTTATTTTTACCTACCTCATGGCTGGAACATTAAAATATAAACAAATGCTTAAAATCAGCTTGAAGTTTACATTAAATAGGCAGACACAAGTACAAACGATTCAGAAACTGCCATTTTAACCCTGTGATGAACAGCTCGGCACCTTTTGCTTTTATATTTCACCTTGCACCGTACACAAAATGTTTAATTATTTGAGGATTAATGGAGGTAGTTTATAATTAAGCTGAAGTATGAACTGATGTCATCATCTCAGTATGATGATATACAGTTTTATGCCAAAGCACCTGTTGTTTTGGAAGGAAGCAGCTGATATCATTATCTACCCAGCCAGATAGCCTAGTTTCCTGCTGCTTAAAAAATTATCCTAAGGGTTACCTAAGTTGGGGTAATACACCATTTACTTTTTCATGCCCAGGATAGGAGAGAATGCATAAAATTACTTTATTCTCAAAGGTAGAGGGGGAATTAGGTGGGGGATAGGGGGAGGGTCATGATGCTAAAACAGTTAATGTTTATTTGTGTGGAATACAAACCTTGCCATTTTTTCATGCATGAATATACATGCAAAAAGATTTATAACAGGCATGTAAGTAAATGTATGATTGGGCAAGAGTCCTTTATATAGCACAAAGGATAAGGTCCTCTGCTTTGCTGTGGACATTTTTCACCACATGACTGACTCTGACCACTGTATAGCAAAGGTTAAGCCCAGCTGGGGATTTCTCCTGTGTAGAGGTACTCAGCTGCCACCCTGGTCTTTGTCTGTGATGTTTTGAGAAAAAGAGGTTGCCAGGGTGATTTGGGAAGGGGGAAGCTCTGTTGTGGTGGGCATTTGACAGCCATGAGGTCATTGCAGCATCTCATGCCAATGCTGTGTATTAAAGCCCCATGGATGAAGCACCGAATCCTGGAGCCTCCAGCAGCCTTGGGAAACCCACGCCTTCATCCGTCCGAGTGCTGCTCTGACAGGGTGTGGAACCAAGCCCAGTGTTTTTAGCGTGCCTCCAACTATCAGGCTTTCCTCTGAATTGTGGCATTATGCCAGACCTGTTCATTTGGGTTGTCGTCAACCTGCACTGCTATGAGGAGAGCTAAAATGCAATACTAGCAAACACACCGCATGAATTTTTGGCTGTCTCCTGCCTCCTGATGAGAGTTTTTTGCCTTTTTCAGCCACATGATGCCATATCTACCGAATTTCCATTTGTAATTATGTCTGATGTGTATTCTGAGCAGGTGCAATATCATGTATTTGCTAGGATTGGTCATCTTCATACACACAATATCTGAAGAAGCATAATAACAAAATTTCTTGTTTTGCCTCTTTCAATCCTTTTTCATGTGCTTTTCTCTTTTTTCTCATTTTTTTCTCTTATGAATTACCGATTTCCCCACTCAGTTCTCAAATGCATTGAATAGAATATCTCTTCACTCTTAGGTTCTTTCCAAGAGTACTCCTACAGCCGCTCTTTCCGTAGATCTGATACCATTTTAAAAGGAAGCAGTGACTAGTGGGAGGTACATTTCCCACCCCTCCCCAGCTTCCCAGACCTCCTGTCGCTTGGCAGATCATACCACTTAATAATATGAATAAAGCAACTTTTGACAGAGCAAGAAGTTGTGATGGAAAGAATCCTGTGGTCTTTATTCCCACATCTTGCATCCAGTTTTCCTTGGGTTGTGTTTTATGTTGGTTCCTCCACAGTCATCTTAGAGAAACATTTCTTGAATGTAACTATTTGGGTTTTGCTGTGAAGGAGAGACAGCAGGTTTCTCCACTGTGTTTTTTCCCTCTCTGTTTTGAAGCTATCTCATTTCATTTTCATGAACATTTCTGGGTGTTCTTTCCTTTCTTCTGAACTATTATTGTGCCCATAATTGTGCTATGCACACTGATAAGTGAAAAGATCATTTAAATGATTTTCAATAAATAAAAATACAGATATACTTACACATTTTATTCCCCAACACCTCACCAGAGTTAACATGACTTTCTTAGCAGTAACAAACATAATGAAATTAGCACAAACTTGGGGCTTACATCTGTATCACAAACTGGTTACATGCAATAGATTAATGAATGCTTTTAAGGGATTTTTATTGAGGTTCACATCAGATGGGAAATAAGGGGTAGAAGCTTCCTGAAGAGGAAGACTCGTTGTGGTGGTTATAATAAGGGTGCGCCAGAGATCAAATTAGTGCCCTAATGGGCTGGAGCTCAGCCTCGTGCCCATGGTGACATTGTGCACATTAACCGCGGCCGCGTGCGGAGGCGAGAGGCTCCTGTCTGGATATTTATGGGGATTGGAAACCACAGCCACAGTGCTGGGTGAAACTAAGTTTTACCCTAACCTTCTTCCTCTCCCTCTCACATCATAAAACTGCCCTGCAAATTAGGTTTTCAGAAAGTTATTTAATAATACAGAAAGCCACACTGCCACTCTGAATGTGCAGTAATTGCCTGTGGGTATGCACTGTGTTTACAGCTGGTGCATTCCAAGCTTTGGATGCTATTTCTCTATTTGCTAGACTTCAAAGAAAGCACTGCTTGCTATTTTTCATGATACCTAGCTTTGGTATCTGACCAGCATAATGAAATGCTGAGCAAAGGTAACAGTATAAATTTCTTTTCTGTACTTCTTTTCTTTACAAAATGTAACACATAGTTTCTCTAGAATTAATTAGGGTAAAAAGAAAAGTGAAAAGTTTGCATACATTTATAGAAATGAAAAACCTGTCATAGACAAGTTCATAAACAGTGACTGTGTATATTTCTAAGATAATAAAGAAATTGGAAACTGCCCTGTACTTACAAGAATAATAAAACTAGTTATCCAAAACACAATAGTAATTAATTACAAATTTGTTTCAAATCCTTTCAATCTTCAAATTTTATTTCCCTTGAAATTTATTTACCAAAAAGGCCTTATTTTTAAAGAATGAACTTTAAAAGTAAAGACAAAACAAAATTAGAATTGAACCTTCACATCAAGCTAAAGGGAGAAAACCATGGATATATTTTTAAAAAGTTTTCGTGCAGTTTGATCTTGGAATTGTATGGATATTTGTCTTGCAAACTTGGCTTTCACTATTGACACTTTTTAATTTCAAGATCATTAGTTGCCTCAATAATAAGTACTTTAAAAATATCATGGTCTTGAACAGTTTTTGAAAACCTGACACAGCAGTTTCAGGAATATTTTGTGTGAACTAATCTGTAGCTCATAATCTTTGACAGAATTTCCAAAACCTCCTCAAAAAAATGTGATAAGCAATAATCCAAATCTTTAATGTTTCCTAACATAATGTTTGCTTCTGTAGATCCTCAGTTCACTGGATCAGTGTAAGCTTTGTCCAAAATCTGCCGAGGAACCACCTCAATTCAACACAAAACTGAGAAACTTTAGTTTGTTAAAAGTCTTATATAAAAAATCTGTCTTAACCAGCTCCTCTGAATTTGTTGTCTTTGAGATTATTTTCCTTCCATGCACTAAAATGAGACTGTAGAATAACCAAAATCTGCCCACTGACTTCCACTTCATTCTGGTCCATCACCAGAGGCTGAAGACATTGGAACAGCTGCATCAACACAAAGGCATCCAATATGATGCTGGATCAAGCACAGCAATTGCCCTTTTGTTTTCTCTTTTGAAGATATTTGGTTTGTATTTTACTTTTTGAAGACAAAAAGATACTTTTTGGATCTCTAGGAATGTCTGTACAAACATGCAATTCTGTCTGTACAAACATTTCTCTTCTGAACTAAAAATACAATTATTTTACATAAGACCTTGGGAAAAATGTGAAGCAAAGTGAATCATGTGCCATATTGCTCCTTGGAATATTAAGGCTAAATTCCCTATTGGCATATGCTGACGTAGGTCTGTTGAGTTTGATGGAGTTATTCTATCCCATACTCGCAGGGAATTATGGAGCAGCTTGGTTTTGTTCCATAAATTAGACTGATGTGAACTAGATAATTAAGACTACCAATTAAGTTATGGGGTTTGTACAATCTGATGCCTGTGAATATATGGGTTGAATATACATGATTAGAATCTACTTTTATATTTTGTGTTATAATATTCTGGAGAGCTAAATAGCCCCTTGATTCGTTGCAGTAATGGAGAAAGTTTCTTATGGGGTGACAAAAACTGCAATGACGACGTCTTTAACTTTTGTGCTTCTCACACACCATAAATCAGACTCAGCCAAATCAGTGTAATCCTTTACTGACATGAAAACTCCATTTTTCAGCTCTAGTTGAAGTGTTTGAAATATTATTAAATATCTCAAATACTAAATCACAAAACAGAGTAAACCAGCAATTTCCTGGTCAGTTCTCAGCAATTTTACCCTACACCTTTCTTGTTGCACAGCCAGGAGTTGGACCTCTTCTCTGGTGTGAAAGGGGATGAAACAGGAGTCCTGGAATGTAGAACCTGAGCCTGAGGGATATACATAACATTGTAAGTAGGAATCTAGGTAGGCATCTGCAGGGAAAGGAATAACTTTTAGAGGAACTGCTGCTCCCAGTAGTCTGTTGGATCTTCATTGAAGTCCTGGCAGGGAGAACAGCAGATGGAAACATCACTCAGCATTGTCTTTGAGAAAATGTGTGTGCATCATCTTCTCACTTTTCCACAAAACTCCCTCCAAATATTTTAGGCCACCACAGACAAGGAGCTTCCACCTGGAAGGACAAGGAGTTTCCACCACTACTATATCTGCTATCTACTCTATACTGCCTACAGAGTGGGCTTCCAGAGCACAACCATGGTGTGTCTGGATGGAATATGAGACAGTTACAACTGATTTATTAGCAGTAGTGAGTCTCCTGAAGCTGAAGGGCTGCACTGTTGGCAAGGCACTGATATTACAAGCATGCAAGTCTGCACTTCAGCCTGGAATTTGTTTTATAGACTATCCAGAATGGAGAAGAAAGGTCCCTCCAGGTCTTCATCTACTGCTAAGACTCCGCTTCTGGCTTACTTTTTTCATTACACATAGGTAAGCAATAACAGATATAAGCAACATATCTTTTGGAACAAAAATGCTCCTGGCCACCTCTTCTGATTCAAAGCAGCCATCAACACTGAGATCAGAGCATGAATAACGAAGGATGATCACATATTGGCCATCCAGTTTCAGCTGTGTTTACTGCTTTGGATTGCCACATCTTTTCAGCTTTCTCCTAGGGAACAGAATGGGAAAAATTATAATAAAAGAGTGATCCATGTGGAAGTGAGGAAGAGGTGAGCTCACTAAAGTAGTGAGTGTTACACAGACAGACCACAGAGGAGATGCACCTTCCCTAGGTTTATTCTGTCTCCTGAAGCCACTGAGAATTTTTGGAATGAGAACTAGGTTAGAGAAAAGGATTCAACCTGCAAAGACATCTTGGGCATGGCAAACAACTATTTTTCATTCTATTATTTTAACTTCAGACAGCTGATCTGAATTCCTCTGGTTTAAAATTTCATTTCCTCTGCCAAAAAATCCAGCATTTCAGGCTGAAAATCCTTTGGATTCTCATTGCAAAGAAAGATGGAATCAGCTTTACTTCACAGCTACACTTGGTTTGCATCATAACTACTATCCCAGTAAACACTTGGAGAGCAAAGAAAAATGAGCTTTCTCTTCCTGTCTTCAGCTTTCTCTGTTTTACAGAACTGAATCTTTCATTCTCCTGATTGATAACAGTGCCTTTCCATGGCTGTTTGAGATAATCATGTGGAAAATCAGTGCAAATGATGCATGTTTAATTGGGGCACTTCCAGAAATCCTGCATATCTGTTGACCTCTTAGAGAGAAATCTGGATCTACTTTGAAAGTCAACCAACAATTTCTGGCAGAGCCAAAGGCACTCAAACCTGATATAGTAAATAACTGACATATTCAATGGCCAGAGAAAATGTGAGCCATTCAAATTGCTTCAGCCATGGCAAAGAAAATATTAAATTACACTTACTTCAGTCATCAGTCGGTAAAATTCATTCTTTCTTGTAAATATATTTGCAAGGATCATGTAACAATCACAGCCTAAATCCCCAGTTGGCATAGGTTTCTCATTCTGCTGCTCAGTGAGAAACTGGCTTCATAAACTCTTTTGTGTCCTTCTTTGTGAACACCACCATCACAAACCAGGACTTTGTGCTGTCTTGGTTTTAAACTTTGAGCCAGAGTCAGAGGAGAGAGAAAACACAAAGCTCCGGAGAAAACCTTACTGAGCATTTTGTATCTGCTCAGGCTGGAAAAAACTGACTAGCTATTTATAAAATTAATTAACGGTGGAGTGAGCTCTTTAAAGCAATCACATTGTTTCAAATACCAGTAAAATATCAGGCAGACAAAGCAAATATTATATAATGAATCTCAAACAATATTTTGTGCTATGGTCATGAACTGTCAAGTGCTTCAGGAAAAAGACACAGTGATACCTTTCGTGCTGCCAAAGCTCTCAGAAGCTACACCAAGAAGACATTTGCTATGTCCCCATCAGAGCGTATTTCATCGTTGAAACATTTGTGTGCCCATTAAAAATACATTTCTGTTTCTAGACTTCTTGTGGCAACAGGTAAAGACCAGGCAGCCAGCAGAAGCTGCTTGTTTGCTGAGCCTGTCAGAGCACTTCTGTGTCAATACAGAAAATGTATGTGCACAGCTCTAATGGGATCCCTCTATTGTAGTACCTTGTCATTTTGAGAGCGTCTTGCCCTCCATGCCCCGTGAGCATTTTTTACAGTCAGAATCAACATGCCTGAGTTCTTGTTTCCAACTTTCAGTAATGTTTATTATTGTTTGTCAGCAACTCAGCTCTGCTGGAAAAACCTCCTTCGGTGAATAATGAAGTCATTCCCACAGTGACTGCTGGGTTCCAAAATTTTCAGTACTCTACCTATGGCTATTTAGCTGTACATGAGAAGTGCAGAAAATCTTCCTTTTCATGGCCCATAAATAAACACCCAATCCAACACTTCAGCACATTTCTAATTGTAATGCAGCGTATAATGTTTCAGTGCACAATACAGATGTTTTCAGTTATTATATGAAGAGGAGACAATGATGGTTAAGTATGTGTTTGCATTATAGTCACGGCATGAAATCATTATGTTCAACTTTCCTGATCATTTTCTTCATATAAAAAAGAAAATTCTGTTCAGCCATTATTCTTTCCCACATGGAACAAGTTGCAGAAAAGCCAAAGACATCCATTTATAAACCACTAACTTACAGCAAAATAAAGGGCAAGATTTCTGTTTAAATATTGGACTCTTTCCGTGCTGTTTCTCTGTTGTTAATCATATACCACCAGTTAGCTGAAATGAGCCCAGGGGGCACAAGGATATGAGCAAGAGCAGAGTCGTCCTGTGGGACTTTCATGCTCAGTGATAAGAGCCCAATGAGGCCTCCCTGGGTCTGTCCCCGCTGGGATTTTCACAGGTGACTGCCCTCAGTGGGGCTCCAAAGTGTTCCCTCACTAGCACCAGGGTACTGCCATTTCTTTGATACTGGTTCTCATTAGCTTTCCTCTGCCTTCAGTCCTCTCTTTCTTTCTCACCCATATTCCTGTCCATCCATCTTGGCAGTCTTCTGGAAAGTTAAAACTCTACATAACAGAACCTTCTGCTGTCATTTCCTCACCCGCTCCAGAGCCATCTCCCTTCCAGTCTGCCCAACTCCAGTAAATTATTACTTGATGAGAATAACTCATTAGTTCACTTATAAAAAAGCCTGACTTCACAAACAGATATTTTTATGAGTTCTATTTGTGAAGGCAAAAATAACTATTTTGCTTATGTGAACAAGCTACATGGATACACATGGGCAGTAAATATCTAGGCAACTCCAGACCACAACTTGAGACCATTTTAATTTTAGAAAAATCAAACCTTAAAAGGCAAAAAAGTTTTGTATTCCTAGATTGGAAGGGCTGGGTTTATCTGTTCAAGAGAATTTATCATTTGAGATCATCTTTGATGTACAAATTCAGATGAAGTAACAGAAGAGTTATGACACTGTTTATCAAAATACTGAAATCAAAACAGAATAACCAGAAGTGCTCCAAAGCCTTCACTACAGAAATTCATACAACTGACTGAAGCAAACTTTAAGTCTTGTTGTGTTTCTCTTTTCCTAAAAACTCATGTGAGATGCCAAGCTAGACAAAATAAAAGAAATCAGTGTCATGATATAGTGCAAGTCTGATTTTAAGTTCAGCAAACCTGAAAATTCTTCAGCCACGTAGAGAATACAAGACAGCAGGCTGCAATGACATTGTGTGCATTAAATGAAATATTTCAAAAGAAAATGTAAGGCCAAAGTATTCAGAGGTGGATACTTCAAAGAAAACTTCTACTTTTAGGTCAGTGCTGATGATGAGAAAGTTATCAAAACCTCAAATTTCTTAATTAATCACATTAAGATCTAGAAAACTTTAACTTTTCATTGAAAAAATTGTTTTACTTCAAAGATGAATTTGACCTTGATTGAATGTGAAAACTTGCACATAAGGTTGAAATCTATATGCCAGGAAAATGCTGGAAAAATACGTTGCAGCAGTTAAATGACATGAATTTAAGATTGCAATTGAATGTGTTGGTTACAACCAATTATGTTTTTCAAAAGTTTGTCTGATTCTAAATTCTGATTTCTGATTATAAATTACTCACAAACAAATGATTTTTAAAATTGAGTGTATTTGTAATAATTGAACAAAATAAATATGGAAACTTATTTCAGTCTGTTTAAGGGCCCAAGCCATGTTTCCCACACCTCTGTACCATGCACTGCCTCAGTTGGATGATTGATCATGTGAAAATAAAAATCTCCATGAAAAACTTTAGCCCAATCCTATCTTCCTTCTTCAAGTGACCTCTGAGAGCACTTTCAGGTGGTGTTCCAAACACTGCAGAATGAGAAGAAAAATTTGATGTGTTTATTATCCATGTCAAAACCAGTTTTCAAGTTGTTTAAAGCAGCCTTCAATGTTTCTTGGAGTCATTGCCTGTTAACTGTACATAAGTAACACACTCATTACAAAAATCAGCACAATTTTTCAATGGATATTTCTGAATGCTAGGCAGTAAAGAGAGTGACTTCAACCCTTTTCTTGGTTCAGCAATCAAGTTTGAATTGTTTTAATTTGTTCTTTCACCTGTGTTCAAAAATAAATAGCTTCTGTGAACAATGTCATGTAATGTAGAGAGTTTATTCATCAAAGTTTTGCTTTGTTGATGCTCTTCATTTGGTGCTGTACATCTACTAATTTTCATTATAGTCTTCTAGTCACCTGACATAATGACAGAAGAAAGCAGAACAAGAAGTATGTCATTATCAACACCCTTCTTTGTTCAATATTTATTTCATTCATACGTGAACGACATCTTTTCAGAGACCAAAATTAGCACAAGTGAGGGGAAAAGATGCACTAAAGGATGGATCAGGAATTTGAAGATTGGTATACAAGCAAAGTTGTGCAGTATGGGATTATTTCTCTGGTTACCAGTAAATATTTAAATCTTGCTGTCCTCTTTTCCACACATTAATCCCACAGTCCTTGAATCCTTTTCCCCTGATTGCCTCTAAACCTTGAAAATAATATTTTAAACAAATTCCTAGGAACTACTGTTCTTTATCATGCTTCACAAACCTCATACTGTACCCTGAATTCTAATTTTTATATTTAGTAAAAGCAGCTGTAGGGTATTTGGGCAACTAACACATTGTGGTATGCTACCTGATACCACACTGAGCTATAATAATTATCTAAATTAGGCCTTTCAACAAGGTAGGCAAGTCCCTTTATAACACTAAGATTCCAAAGTAAAAAGGGAGCAGACTTACACTAATTAGGCATTTGGTCTAACACATTAAATCCTATTTGGGAATTTGCCTTATTTACTTTGAGGACTGAATGTGGTGACAAAATGAATGTGACAGAAAAAAAACACTTGGGGATATGTTGATCATATCTACAGTCCTCTGGAAACTTCCCTGTATTACAGGTACAGACTAATAAGAGCCAAGAAGGTCATTCCCACCACTAACTTTTAGGCAACCAGGCAACATCTTTCTCAGAAGTAAACCACTGGTGAAAAGTAAATTGTTTTATACCTAATACTAACACATCTAACCCAAACATGCTAATGGTCAGGTTTCAAAATGCTTTAATTATAAATGAGGTGTCTTTTTACTTTCACGTGCAAATCGACGGTGAGATGAGCATATATTGCAGAGTATGAATTCCTCACCATCAACAACTAATAACAATTAAAAAAAAAAAAACCTGGAGAAAAGCAGCCAAACCATCTGACAAAGCCTAGGGCACATGTAACCCCATCACTACAAATGACTGCAGAGCTTACAAATCGAGCCAGATGCTGCTTCTGGAAGGATTTCATCTATAATACCCGAACCGCATGACAGCCTATCACAACTCATGTTTGGCCTAAAGGTGTGCAACACTGGAGGAACAGGCAAATAATGAGAGGGAACAGGAGCAGAGCCTTAATCCTAACTAAGGAGGGGTTTTTATTGTGGTTTATGGTGTGGTGGGGCTTTTTTAAATTTGAAAATTGAATTTGTTCTACCTGCAAACACAGGCACAGATGGTGCTTCTATAAAATGCTGTTATAATGGACTGGTTTGTTTGCAGTATTGCATTCATGTCCAAATTCATGTCCAAATGCACTGGGTCTTCTGTAGTGTTGCTCAGAATTGGGTCAAATGTAGCGAAGATGAGGATCTCCTTGGTGTATAATGCAGAATTTTACCCATAGCCCCTCTGGCAGGTGCAGCATCTGTGTTCTGAGCTCTCTTCCCCAGCTGGATAATAACTGCTGAATGAATGGACTTTATGAAAGGGCTGAAAATATGCATGAGAGGGCTGCATTTCACAGACAGGGATACTGGTAAGGGTTGCACAATCCATTAATTCTGGCTTCATTTCATCATTTCTGATTTCTTCTGATAAAGATTGCTAAGCAAGGCTTGAAACAGAGAGACCAAAACCTGCCCCTGGTACTGAGGTTTTAAGTAGAGACAAGCACTGGAACTCAGTTTCCTCCCATTTTGCTTCTGTTTGACTATTTTGAAGTTATTTTTATGAAAATCCTTCTTTGCTGAGCAGTCATGCCTGTGTTTACCTTCAGCGTAATCTTTCCACCAACTTGCACCACATTTTTCAACCTGCATTAAATGATACTTAGGAGGATTATTTGCACTCTGTTTAATTATTTTGCTGCTTTATGACTGCAATTTTCTCCAATAAAGAAAAAAATTGTGACCTCTAAAGATAAAGAAAATCATCCCATCTTTGTGACTTTTTAGAAAGTGACTTTGGCACAAAATTAATACCAATACACCAGTATAAGTTCATCACCATTGGGCAAATGCCTGAAGACGTGTTTGTTTTTCCTTTTGATAAAACATAAGAGATTTAAGGCAAGAAATTTGCAGAACACCACAGCCATGAGACAGTAAAGAAACCATCATTAACTGTAAGTTTAGTCTATTCTGGGGACTGGAACTATTCCCACATGCACACTTTGCTTTCTTTTTATTCTTGTTTTGGTTTGGGATTTTATTTTGTTAGCCAAGAGAGCTGTAAGTCCTCGATGAAGGATCAGTTTCCCACACAGTAGCAGTCTGTCTGTTCACAGCAGCACACACACGCCCAGGTCTCATAAGCACTCCTGTGAAAGATCTCCAAGTTGCAGGAACACACCACAACATGGGATTCTTCCAAACAGAACGTTCCTGTCTTACCTTTGCTAATGAGGAATATGGGAGGGAAACCAAGTATCAAAGAGAGATTTTGTCCTTTTACAGTGATAGTTTAATCCATCTAGGCAACCCATAAGTTGGAGAAGGTATAAAGTCCCCATTATAAAATGCATTCCACTTGCTTATATCCCAAAATAGACAATGCCTAAAATGACTGGCACTATTCCCACTGAAATAGTCTTGGAATAAATGCTAAACTTGATGGAGAGTGGGGATACCATTATGGTAATGATATCTTTGGATAGGGAAATAACAAGCAAGTATTGTATGAAATTCAGACAACAGAAAAATCAAGGCCTTAATCAGCTGAAATCTGTGTCCTGCTGCACTTGGTAAACATTTTTTTGGCTACTGTCCTTTTTAGATAGATCCTTAAAACCCCAAAGTTTGCTCAAGCCAGTGGCCAGGAACGAAAAACAATAACTCTCTTGTCAAAAGTGGATCTCAGCTGGCAACCTGCACTCAACTTTGGAGGTATCAGCAGTAGTTGTCGTAGGAAAATGCAGAACCCCAGCCCCTGTGAGTGAGTGTCTTTCTGCAGTCCTGACAGTGCAGTTACACAGACAGATCCTCGCATTCTGATCCACAAATGTTGCCTTTCTAACCTCCAGGATGCCAAAACAGGCTGTACACGAGTGTCACAGCCAGGCACACCACAAACCCACTGTACAAATGCTTTCTTGTTCCTCTTTTTGGGACCAGTTAGGACAATCTCTGTGCATACTGCTAAAACCTTTCTTAGCAATTCCCACACCACTCATATTCTTTCTGTAATCAGAGATAAGATATCATATAATCACCATCTTTGTAAACACAGTGTTTGCTGAAGAGATTGCCTTGTACAGAACATAGCCAAGCTGGCCAAAATAAGTAAAAAGGGTAGAGTTAGCAAGTGCCAATGGCACATTGATGAAGTTTCATTGTTTGTCTGTGACCCTGTAGGCAACAAAAATAGGACAAAAATTTTCTAAAACCTGTGTTATGGTTCCTCATCTTCATTATATGTAGTGCAAATGACTTTCTGCAGTCCCTAAAAGCACAGAATAATTCAGGTTGTGAGGGACTGCTGGATGGAGATTTTTCTGTTTGTCTCTGTTGGCTTTGTAGCAGAAGATGCTACACCCTTTAGTGCCAGCAGCCACAGCAGAACTATTGATGAACACCAACTGCCAGCTAACTGTGTAGCTACTTCTCAGTTGTTCATAACCTGGGTTTGTGAGCATCATGTTGCCTGTTTGATGTTACTCAGAGAAAAAGATTAGAGAGTTAAACTAAAATTGCCATAGAGCACAAGGATGATATAGGATATATCATCTGCTCCTTTTCCCTGTGAAGCACCAGGGATAGGGATCACTGTGTTCATGTATATCTCCTGTTCTGCAGATTGTCTACAAAGACCTCAGTGTAAGTTAAAGGAGGGGAGCAATTCACGTCAATTTGGATTTCAAGATGCCCAAACTGTTTAAGGAATTCTTGCCATTTGAAAAGCAATTATAGGCAGAGTTAGGACAATAGATCTGCCCTGACTTCATCTCACCTGTTCTCCTGAAACAGAGCACCCATAATTCATGCACACATGTTGGCACGAGGTTGTTTGTTATTCACTCTTTTCATCTACTGCCTGGTGCATCTTTGTCATGATTCATTATTCCTAACAGCTATATCAAGTGTTGCAATTACTGCACAATATAGCTTTAACTCTATAATATTTCTAGATTGGAAAGCAAAAAATAATATATTAAGTGCTGGTGATATCTTTATGTATAAGTTTGAGAATCATTAAATAGCTGTCACTCTTCCTTCCTCCTCAGCATCAATTACTCCACTCTGGTTTTACTTACTCCACTCTGTATAATGAGTCCCTAGAGCATGTTTCATTGCGGGAGAATGAACACATTTTTCACTTGCGGTCAGTGGGATGTGGTTAATTTGAAATCACTTAAACTATTATATCTGTCAAGCGTGGTTATTTTATTTTCTATTCACATCAGTGTTTTAGTATGCATGTCGGTTACTGGGTTAAACTGGCAGATTAATTTCCAAGCAGTCTGTTGCAATGCTCTTCTTCACTGTCTTTACATGCAGGCTCTTGTTGAAACTTAATACATTCCCATTAAAATTTACTTCAGAGAATCTACATTCAATATAAACACTCATATGTTAAACAACACTCTCCGTTGAATAAAAAAGGTGGCAAGACCAGGGGACTTACAGCTTTTCTCATGGAAAACCAGAATTCTGGTTTTTCCTCCTTGGTCCATCTTTAACTTCTTTTCATATACATCATGACCTGCATCTGTGGAAAAAAAAGTTCAGTAACTAGGGCCACTTTGACATGCTTAGGTTTTGGGGTTTTTTCTGCTATTATTTACTGATTGTATTGTTCAAAAAAAGCTGCAGGTTTCAGTTCAATGTAAGCAGATTCACAATTCACACCATGTAAAACTGTTTGGGTCGTTTGGGGTTTTTTCTCTCCTTTTAAATTATTGTGGCTTGAAATTTATAAATAGCCAGATTTTGAAAATGCTGAAATACTGACTTACACAGCCACTAATAACAGGGTGCTCATACAGAGAATTAGAGGAACCGCCAATGGGCTTTTTATTACAGCAATATTGTACATATTACATGAATAAATTACATTGTTGCATTATGCAGCTGCTGCATCATCAGTTTAGAGAGTAGACTGCGATCCTAAGTATTCGGGGATGCAAGCTCATTATCTCTAAACCCACTTTGGTTACAGCCACGATACAATCCCAGCTAAACAGCTTTCGCATAATGTATTGCAGATACCTTTGCATAATCAGGTACATGGCTCAGAGACGGACTGATGAGTTTAGGTGTCTAATCAAATTTACAAAAAATAGTCTCTTTCTCTGAATCAGGCAGAATCTTTCACTTGGAAAGGTTATTAGGGAAACTATATTACCCATAAAAATACAAATCTACATATGTTGTGAAACATCATTTTTGATTTGAAAGATGCTAGTAGAAAAATATGCATTTGTATAACAACAGATCTCACTGTAAAAAGAACCAACTAAATTAAAAAAAAAAAACTGTTTTTTCTCTGTCTTCTTATGATGATAACTGCCAGTGTTTGAATGCTGCCAAAGCACTTCTTGAAACTCAATTGTTTTTATTCTCTGCACATTGTTCTCTCATCCCATCGAATAAAACACAAATTTTAACATCCTCCACAGCTGCAAATGTTTGCCTACGACTCATAGATTCATTTACATATTTTATATATTGATGCAAATATCTTTGCCTAGGCAAGTAATACGTTGCCAGTTCTGTTCATTTTACTCAGCCCCTGCTCCTTTTCATTGCTATTTTTTTACTTTGCCGAAACTGTGTCTATTTTCATTGCTATTGTTATTCCCCTCTTCTGAAAGCACAGGGATCCCCCTGGCATCTCCCACCTGGCTCATTGTGCTCCTCCCCTCAAGGGAGATCCTGGGCCTGGAGAAATCGGTCAAGGTTTTAGAACCAGCCTTAAGCTGGACAATGTTTTATTACTGGTCTCTTGCCAGTTAAGGCTGCTTGTTGTGTGACATTTCTACAGAGCTTTTCATAAGTGGTTTCTTGAAGAGGCTCCTAAAAGCTACCCTAATCATGGAGATAATGGTGGTTAAGGCAAGGATAAATATGTAGTGCTATATCTTTTTACATGCACACAATAAAACTAAGTGAGAAAATAACACACTTTTAGTCTAAGCAATTTTAGAATAGAAATGTTCATCCTTCAAATCCCAAATTTTCGTGCTGTTGCTTTGAATACTTTGAAGGGATTCTAGGCAAAGGAAGATCTACGGAAGTGATACGTGTCATAATGCACATATCAGTAAAGATGCTGGAAGAGTGCACAGGACCCACTGGTTTTCCATCCACCAAAGGCTGTGGCCTGGCATTGACAAAAACAGAACCAGGAAAGGAAAATCTTTGAGGCTGCATTCCTCCTGCATCTGGACATCTTCCCAGCATAGTGTGAGAAATTCTCATGCTACACTTGAATGAGGAAAGGGAGCAATGAAAGTGTTGATTCAGCTACCGACAATGTATCCCTCCCTCTCCTCCACTGAAAGCAGAAATACACTTTTCTTTATAAGGTTGGCCCATATAAATATCAAAACATCTCTCCGTGGTGATACATATATCTGAAAAGAACAAAAATTGTCCTACATTTATAGACATGATTGTCATGGACCATCCCTGATTTACTTCCATTCCAAATCCACTTCCAGTGACAAAGTAAAGTTTGTCTCAATTTTCTCTCAGAACAAATTTAGCATTTTTAGGAACACAAAGACAAACTAAGTGGATAACCTGCTTTAATTCTATTGTAGAATGAAAGAGCATAGTATTTTCCAATACTAATCCTAGAAATGTTCTGTCTGTATGCTGCACTACCTTTTGGGAGGAAACATTAAAGTACTGTTGCTTATAAAAGATAAAAGGAAGTTAAGATAGAAAAGGAACTACCTAGGTGAATGCTGCCATATCATAAAACAGCTTTGATATATATATATGTATGTGTGTGTAATGTATATACATGCACAAGGGTGAACAGCAATGTATTCTATAATATGTGCTAGTTCAATAGCTTTTTTGGCAAAACCTTGGGTTTATTCAGCAAAATACTGTGCAGATTTCATCAGGCACACTAGAGCAATTTCAAATAAATTTGGTCCCAAATAATGCAGTTACAAGAAGCAAGCAAGATGTTTTGTGGGTTTTTTTTTTCATTTGTCTTGATATCAACAAATTGCTGAAGCAAGCTGGATCACAGTCCCCTTTTGGTCAGTCATGACTTGATATGAAAAATTTTGATTGCGAAATTATGGTAGGCAAACGAGAACACCTTTCAGAATGGAAATGACTAGACAATCTCACCTCAACTTTTATCACATGCAAACTAAATAGGCAATCAACTCAATGGCAGCATCTGATCTCTGCATGTCTCTTCAGAATCAGTAGTAACCAGTACTGTGAGCAGCTGTAGAAAGTGAATTTAATTTTGCTTGTGTGTGTGTATAAAGAAAATGTAAAGCTGGGTTTTTTTTCAGTTCCTGAGCACAAGAAAAAGTTGGCATACAAGTTGCCTGTATTTACTGGGGCTAAAGCAGTGTGTGAGGTTTTCTTCCTCCAAGCTGTAGTGAGAGATGAAGAGATCCCATATGGGCCACTAGTACAAAGAAAGCAGAGTAACAGGAAAAGGAAAAAAAAAATGCAATGTGTAAGGGTAACAGAGGGAAATAAGATTGAAAGAACAAAACATCAACATTGTTAGTCATGAGGAACAGACAGGAGGGAGGTATTGCCTGCTGGCCATGTGTACCAATGCCAGAGTCTAAAAACAACGGCATCTGTGGTATGGGATGGTGCCTCTCCAGATCTGAAAGACAGCAGCAGATTGTTTTTATAGAAAGAAAAGGTGTCAGCAGAAAGGAAGGAGCATACACACATGGAATCATTTGCTGTAAGAAGCCATTTGGAAAACAACTGAGGAGTTGAGTGGAAGAAACATCTGTGAAACATGCAGCAAGACCACCACTAGTGCTTCAGGGAAGAGGTGGGAACAGAAGGAGATACACAAGCAGTGTTGGACATAGCATCTTGTCAAAACGACAAGGAAATGCTGTCGATACTCTCAAGAAAATCCAGCATCTTGTGAGTCTGGGAGGAAAAATATTTTGTCCTCCTTGTGAGAGAGCCAAGGTGTACTTTCTATACTCCACAAGAAGCAGGCAAATCTATATTCATTGAACAAAGCAAGTCAAAGAGTGTTACCTTTAAGAAGAAATTGCACTTTTCAGGGGATATGTTGGCAATTCTGCCTACCAGGATCAGGACACTTTGGCTTCTTTTCCATGGGCTTGCTTCTTTGTTTAGTAAACTGAAATGTGAAAGTCTTAAGAGACAGAGAATTGCCACCAGTGAAAAACAATGGTTGTGTAGTTTTGGGGTCAGTGAAAGCAGATATGATGTGTAACAGCAAGGAGGAGACATTCCATACCTTTTGTCTGGCCTTAATTTTGCAGTCCAGAGTTTTTCTGGTTGACAGTAGAAAGCAAAGTCTTCATGATATCAAGACCATATCTGGAGTCAGTTCAGCTATTCCTCATGAAGACACCAGTCTAGATGCAAAATAACCTGTCTGTAACTCAAATGAAAAAGAAAATACTGATCAGAGGAAACTTTACTTCTCTGGGTTTGAAGCCTCCTTTACACAAAGTCTTTAATGACTTCTCAGCATTGCTGAGGGAATGGTGTGGGAAAGAATATTTTGTTATTACGTAGAATTGCATGGAAAGCCCATGTGCTACCCAAAGGCCTCTCAAGGAGGTCACATAAAAGATGAGTCATAATGTAACTGATTTCTACCAGATCATCTTTCCATTTGCTCACTGCAGAAAAAACAAACTATGGAATGTGAAAGCACTTTGAAGTGACTGATGATCTTGCTGCTTATTTACCACACTGAAGGTGACCTTAGTAAAAAGTAAATGAAGGCAAATGAGTAATGGACACTTGGTGGCTCATTCCAACCACTGTAAAGACAAAGCAAACCTTTTATTCTTCACAAAGAGATACGCTCTTATTCTGGCCCAACAGGTTAAGGATAGCTCTCAAGGGAGAATAATATTGAGAAAAATACCATATACCTTAACAGTCTACAAAATATATACACATTTTAATTTAGAATTTTTTTTCAAAAGAATAAATCTTTAAGTTACCAATCACAGAATATTCTGAGTTGGAAGGGACCCATAAGGACCATCGAGTCCCACTCCTGGCCCTGCACAGCACTAACCACAAGAATCACAATATGTGCCTGAGAGTATTATATAATGAGAAAAGCTGCCACTTATTTTCTTCTTCCACAGGTTAATAGTTAGGTTTATTCATTTGCTTATTTTTAAGCTAAAACATGGGAAAACCCACTGTTCAAAGTGAAAGTGAAAATTCAAATAACTACCTCAGCACAAGGGGAAACAGATTCAGCAGAAAAGAGATTGTTCAGAAAAAAGCAGTGTCTGTCTGTCATAAGTTACATGTAATTTTTCTCCCATCAGTGGCTAAAAAATATTGGTTTTACCTAATTAAAATGAATTTGTGAGTTTTTAAGAATTTATGATTGAAGAATTACTGACTGAAAAAAATCTTTCCTACTTACCACAACCTTACTAAAATCACTTTTAATGATTTTTATATTATCAAACAGCTCTTCAAAATCTGACTTTGTCCAAAAAAAATCAAAGCTAACAAAAAACAGAATGCAGAAAAATTTGTAATTTCCTGTTATTACAGTATTTTTTCTTATTTTTTACTTACTGTGGGCCAGTGTAGCATTAGTTATACTTCCTTCCATTGTTTTTATTGTACAGACCATACATTCCCTCCATCCTCCCATACACCCAGGCTGGGAAACTGCAAACCTGCTGCCCTCGTGCTCAGCGAGCGAGTCCAATTCACGGCGGGTCCTGAGGGTCTTGGAGCATCACACCATTGGTTGTGACTCACTGAAATCCTGATTTAGGAGGGAGGTTTGTCATCTTGCACATCTAAACCTTAATCCACATGCCTGGCACTGCATACTGGTCTTGACAGGAACGGAGCCAGCTTGGCACTTGGCAGATTAAAAAGGACTGCCTCCTGGAGATTAGATGGCTTGGCACAGCGAGAGCACAGAGGTCAAACTACGATGTTTGCCAAAGAAAAAAGAATCCCTCATTTTCCAACTCTATTGCTGCTCCCTGGATAAGCATTTTTGGCCTTTTGCCTTGGTTAGAAGGCAAGACTTGTTAGGATTTAGCCTGAGGGACCTGGTTTACTGTTGAAGGTCAAGCTAGATTTTGAATGTTGTGAAGCCCTGATATGGTAAGGTCATAAGCTTTCTCGTTAGGGCTGATCTCTCAAGGCTCTGGGTAACTCCTGAGACATCATCAGGAATGGAAATTATTGCACACCTTGCTGAAGCCAATTCCTGATGGTTTTATGTTCCAATTTCATGCAATACAGACAATTTTTGCCTGAGATTGCAGCAGAATAGAACACACTAATTTCATTTTGTGTAGGATTTCAGAATATGAACATTTGGATTTTTCCCAGCAGTATACTTTGTCTTGACTACTACTCATTATATGTATATTTAATCATCATGTATATTTTTAAACCAGAATTACTTAGACTCTAAAAATGTTGAAATCAGATTTATTTTAAGGCATTTCATTCTCAATGAAATAGCAGATTCTCAAGAAACACAATCCTATTATCATTTTTCTAACAAATTTTCCTTGTCATGCATCAGTGGTTGTTTATTGTTTGGTTTAGCTGGAGCTAACATCACTACTGCAAGAATGCTTCTCTGTTCTGAGCACTCTCTCTGCCTTCTGGTTACTCAGTGGCACACCCAGCACTGGACACATCCCCCAGCACCTGACACCCTGCAAAAAAGGCCACTGTTGCCTACCCAGTTTTGTGGGTCTGCACAGAGCCAAGGCTTCAGCAGCAGCACAGGAATCCTCTTTCACAGTTTTCTGGCTCACACAGCTGTGATTTGGGTATTGCTGCAGAGTGATGTCATTTTACCCCCTTCTCAAGTCGGGTTGTCAAGAGGAGCACTATTTGAAGCACCTCCAAATTCACAGGGCTCACCCTGTGCAGAGCCTTCCTCCCTCTTTGTGGTGTCTTTTATTTCTCAGAATTTCTCGGAAACAACCAGCTGTTTTGAAGCAAAATGAGACAAAAGGAACTTGAGCAATCTCAGCATTTGTTTTTATTCCTCACCTGTCTTGTTGCAGCAGACTGTGCAATAGGGTGAAAGTTTTACCTACCATCACATTCACAATTCCTCCAGACCTCTAATATCACATTTATCACTACAGTACATATCAGCTGCTCTGTTTTTCATCACTGTGGCAGTGTATGGGAATTAATAATACAGTTGCTCTTCCAGAAGAATTACACGGAATCCTTCTTCTCTCAAACATTAGTGCAAAGACCCTTCTGATTGCGCAGTTAAAACTTCTTTTTTAATTAAATCAGACAAAATTGACTTTTGACCAGCAGTGAAGACTTTTTGTTTCATTTCCCAGGTTTTGAAACATGTTTTCTAAAGTTTTGATTGAGGATATCTTGACTTCCACATGGCTCTTTCTTTAACAGACTGAGCAGCAAGGAGCTTCTGTCACTACAAAGAAAATGCACCCAATCCCCTGCTCTACTGTCAAACCCACATTAAAAACAGAAAGAGTCAGCAATCTAAGGATGCTGCCTGAAAAGCTCCTAAACAAAGGTTTAGTTCCTGGAGTTTAACATGACAATTTGTATGCATAAAGTCTTTCACAGCTGTAATTATGTGATGTCAGATCAGGAGAATTTTTTTCTCTAATATTTTTAAATAATGTCCAGTACTATCAATACCAATACTGAGTAAATTCACTTCTGTGAAAACTGAGTAAATTTAAATGAGTAAATTTAATTCTGTAAAAATTAGACTTATTGAAAATATTTGTAATTTTTATTGCCTTTGCTTAGTATCACTTGGTAGTCTCATTAAGAATCCTTGAAATTTCAGAATTCAAACATTCAATTCTTTCATTTTACTAAATTTTAAACCTCCTTCAAAATTGCTTCGTTCTAGCCCATTGTGTCTTTTTTATTTGTTAATAGTATCACACCCAAAAAAATAACCACTCCCATTATTGTTAGAGTCAAAAAAACTTGCAAAAAATAGTCTACCCAAAATGTTGATTTGAGAAAATACAGTAATAACAGGGAAAGTACAATGAAGACTAATATACTTCATTGCATCTTTGAGAAAATGTAACTTGTATAGAGAAAAGTAGCTACAATAGAAGTAAAATCAGGAAATAAAAGTGTAGAATTTATGTCTAAATGAGTGTATCCAGATAGGGCTTTGCTCTATTTTTGTTGCGTGATAGGGAGCACCATTTCAATAGAGAAAAAGCAGCCAAAACAGTAAAGGAACCAAGGACCTCAGTTATTAAAAGGGGTTACACAACTACTATCTGTCTATATCTTTTAACGTAAAGATTAAAAGCCAAAGAGGGGCCTCAGAAGGCTGAGGCTCGTTGGAATCAATGGGAAAATGCATGCACATCTGAAGGCAGGGTTTGGCCTGAGCAAGGGAACCTCACTGAGAGAAATTGTTCTGCAAAGGCATCAGAAAGGATCAAAGCTCCTGCACTCCTTGAGTTCATGTCAGCCACAGAAAGAGCAGAAAGGAAAGCTAAGGATGGTCCTAGAACAAGAGGAATTGAGGTGGAATGTCTTTGCAGATATTATCATTGCAGAAATAAATTATGGAGAAGGGGGAAAATACAGTTAATATAATGTCTTGATAGGGAGAGAGCAACTTTCAGAGGAAAAAGTTCATTTTGTAATGTAGAGCTGCTAATGGAGAGGATGGGGCAGAATGGGCAAGGCATTCAATCCTCCTTCTGCTGAAAAAACTAATACCTCTTCTTGTACCATCAGCATTTAGTCAGGCATTAAACATAACTAAGCAATTTTTGTGTGTCTCCTCCTGATCAGGAAGGACATACTCTGCGAGAACTCAACATTTCACTAAACCAACAGTGCATTGTGAGAGACTCGAGCTCCCCAAATTAGATTTAAAGGCAAAGACCCTTTAAGATGCTGTGGTGCCCGCTCGGCGAATCGCGGCGGCTGCGGGACCGATGCAGCCACCGAGGCTCTAAGCTGACATCAAAGGGGGAAAATCAGCTGAAATGACAGCAGCAGCTGCAGCATCCGCCTCTAAATTAGGCTGTGTTTCAAAGTCTGGACTCAACTGCTAAGCAGTATAAAGACCCAGGAGGAAGGCTGCCCAAGAAAAAGAGTTAGATTTCTAACCTAACACATCAAAGTAACACATGCTTAGAAGAGCAATAAATGCATATGGCACACATTCACATGCTGCCTAATTGCAGTGGGCTCATGAAGCCAAGACAAACCTTCAGCTGATTCCTACTTTTAGAGAGGATTTGAGTCCTTTTTGAATGCAGAAAGCTGACACAAATTGGTAGCAGATTAGAGTCTGGCATTGTGATAATACATCCCATAATTTCAAAAGATGGCCATTTTTCATATCATAAGACACATTCAAAATACTGAGCTCCTTATTAGATAATTTATACACACACCAGATTACAGAATATCCACAACACAATAAATTAAGAAAACCTTTCTCTCAAAATTCAGAAGTAGATTAGAAAGCCACCAATTTCACTATTCATTTACTTGCAAATAAATTTAATAATACAAGTGGGAAGAGTGAGAAATACCTGATTAAATGAGATACAATCCTGAATGCTTTAGCAGTAAAAATCCTTGATTTAGGAGAATTATCCACATTTTGGTATGCATTTTTATTTTAGTTTAGTCTATAAATGTAGGGAAATTATTTGCAATGTTATTGATGATGTACAGATCTATAAGAAAGTAACAGGAAATGAGCCTAGATGTATGGGTACTTTCTTATGTACACTAGGCATGCTTAGTACAAACAACTGCCTATTTTCATAGTTGTAGCAATATGATTTGATGTCTTTTTGTGTTTCCTGCAAGCTGGCAGAGGAAACTCAGTCATTCACTTGAGATGTTTATTAAAATTCCTATGATATTGCAGCACAATGGTGGATTTTGTGAACAAATTCAAACTTAAGTCTTCCTCACTTGTCTTTAAGAAATTGTGAATAAGTATGCAATATAAACACAAATAACAAACAGTATGAAAAATATGAAATATATCTAATTCTCTACAATATTATTCTCTACAAACCTCTGAGCCTTGCTTTTACAGCTTTAAATTAATACACTTTTGTAAAGGGTTAAAGTTGCAAGCAAGAGCAATCATCTACATTGCACTCTCTTAACTTATGCATTAAGAAAAACCCACAAGAAATTACTTGATAACCCTGACACAGTGTCTTTTATGCCTATAGACTTCTACCAGTTTAAATGAATCTGTTTGAGGACATCCACATCAAATACAGCAGTATAGCAGTTATCAAAACAATCAGAGATTGTTAAAAAAAAAAAAAATTGGTAAAAAAAAAAAAACAAGGTCCCTAAATTTGCAGTGCTCAAGAGAAAGTAGAAGCACAAATGTCTAGACATATCTTGTACTTACAGGATGTGTTACCTCACTCAAGAATCAAGTGATGAAATCTGTTGAAATGATTCATCTAGAAGTAAAAATTATTCAGAAGCCAACACTCCCACACTCTGAAAAGGGAACAGAATATTGTGCAAATTAAGGCCAGGTTCTTATTTTAAATTTTCCAGATTTTGTCATTTGTGCAGTTGATGTAACATCATATGAAGTCATACTATAAAATGAGGTAAAACAGTTGTATGCAGCTTCTGGGTGTCATGCAGAGAAGCCTGGAGAAGTGTAGTGGCCACCATGAGTTTGGTGCACAGGGAATCTGAAAGCAAAGAAATCAACACAGCCCCTCTTAATTCATTCTGATTACTTGAGTGCATTAACCTGTTTCAGCAGCTCAGAAACAGTGTGGTTTGCTACTGCTTAGTCAGATCTCTTTTGTTTTGGTTCCTGTTGATAATACTTATTGAATGCTACTGTTCAGTGAGCATTTAGGAAGATGGATGTTAAAAACCCAATGACTGTGGCTCCCACAAAGGATTGGAAACTTGCAGTGTAGACATGTTGAACACTCAGAGATTAACACAATATCAAATAGTTATGTGGTTGCCTCAATAGACAGCTTGCCTGGTATGGAAATTAGAAAGGAGAAAGTTTTTTTCCTGTGGAAAATGGAAGACTATAAAAGGCCAAACTCAGCAAAACCCCTTTTATAAGTAAAACACGAAAATACTGGTTCTGTAGTGTGTGCTGGTAAGATGAAATATTTCTGAAGTCATACTGTAATGCTAAAAGCATTATTTGTGTCGGGCTTTTCTGATATTTTGAATGGGGAGATTTTTAATGTAGTTTGGTAGAGTTGTAAAAATGACAGTGTTTCTCAGAGAACCTGCTCTTTTTCCATTAGCATGAAGGGTATCCAAACATAATTGGCATAATTTTCTGAGGATGGCCTTAGTTCTATGCTTTTTATTTTTTTTTCTAGACTATTTCTCACTTAAACTCTGGAAAGAGGGAAACTGAGGAAGTAACATCATTGTTTTCCAATTTTCACCTTGCCTTCCCACTCAGCTTCAGGGATTATCTGGAAATCTTGCAGAGTTTAGAACGAGATTCTCTGCAGCCTTAGCAGTTTCCCTCTACTTCCACCTATATTATTAACTCTCCCATACCAACCCCAAATGAGCTTAAATATAGACTTCTCTACCTCTAATGAGCCATAATTAGCGCATCAATTTCTGACAAGCCTAAATAGACTTGTTAGGGAAAGACAAGTCTAGTCTATCTCACACTGGAATGGGTGTCATCCCTCCCACTCAACCCTCCAAGGAAGGAAACAAACCTCTTAATAGCTCTTTGCGGACTGGGTTTCCAGCCTCCTCCAGGACCCCAAAAGAGG
The DNA here is from genome assembly GCA_013400955.1 of Drymodes brunneopygia. Taxonomy (NCBI): domain Eukaryota; kingdom Metazoa; phylum Chordata; class Aves; order Passeriformes; family Petroicidae; genus Drymodes; species Drymodes brunneopygia. Next base: position 327,383 of record VZTZ01014544.1, read on the forward strand.
GAGCCTTTTCAAATTTGCAGAGATTTACACAAAAATGACCTGGAGAAGAAGGAGACTGTAGAATTTATTGGTGTGATGGATTACCCTTTCTCTTTCTGCCCTTCTAGATAAAGAAGGGACTGTGCTGTTGAAGGGAACAATCTTTCACTGGTTTCTTTAGGCTGCCTCCACAGTTGGCAGAGCCAAAATTAGCTCCTCATCTCCTGATGAACCATGCTGATGTTACTTATTTAAAATGTTAATAACTCTTAAAATAATAAGAGTCTGATCTAATCTTTATTTCTCTGCACTTCAGCTCAACTAGATGAGTCCAGAGAGCCAAAATGTATTCCATTTATTCCAGGTTATTTTTTCTTTCTTTAGGTAGGGAATGTGAAAATGGTGTGAAGTAACAGGGCATTGGAACTGCTGAAAAATATCTTTCCTATATAGGAGAACCATAATGCCTCAAACAAAGGATCCTGCCACTTTTGGAAAGTGTTGGTTTTCCCAGGTGCATAATCCAAATTTGAAAGTTTGGAAACTGCACCAACATTTGCAAGTTTTGAGAAATGAGCAGACCCATGATTTAAAAATAGCACATGTATTGCTGTTATGTTAAATTTATTTGTATACATAAATCTTAATAGTGACCCATCTACTTCAGAGTCTGTGCAGTTTAGGTGCTTGTCTGTCTGAATGCCATTTCACATCTGCCTTCTAAAGAAAGACCCTACCTCAAAAAGCATTGCTTGGCTGTCCAGAGCTCCTCCTGAAGGACTGCAATACAGGTTCCATTCCCTTCTGTGCTGGGAGGTCTCCTCAGCAACAAAGATATCCCAGGTAAGGCTGTCCTCCCTGCTCTGGGGGAAAAAAACAAACTAGCAAACAAACAAAACAACAAACAAAGAAAAAGAAAAACGAAAAGAAAGAAAATAACTGAAGATCCTTTTAGAGAAATCCCACGTGGCAGATTCTTCAAGAATGAGGACTTGTTTGACAAAATGCGAAGGCCACATCATCAGTAGTTTATTACAACATATGGGATTTTCAGAAGCCACTTGAGGATCTGGGAGTCAGATACCACTGGAAGTCTGTGTTAAATCTGCAGCTTAAACACTATTGGTCTACTCACTTCAGTGGAGCAATGCAATTTTCAGCAGCTGAGTCAATGCTGAGTACCACAGAAAGCCTGTAGAGAAATTAAAATTCCTGCTCTGATAACAAAATGGATCTGAAATCATGAAACTGCAATAAAATTAATATGATTCTCGTTTGCAGTTTTAGCAGTTATTACATCTTAGTTTTGGAAAAATATCTATCTTTTGTTTCCAAACCATGTTTGTGCAGTAGGATTCTGCCCTAGGAGAATCTTATCATCAAGTTATAAATCTCTGAACCCAGAGAATTTCAACAGAAATACTTATTCATTCCTAACTGGTTTGGGTTTAACACTAACATTGTAATTAAATTGTGTTTTTTTCACTTTTCCCCTGCTGTTTGAGAGAGACTGTATTCAGTTCCTTGGTATACAAAGAGAACTAAGTGAATGCTAATCTATTTTAACCTCAGTGGATTTGAAGGAGAAAATAGACTTTGATTTTAGCAATTGTTTTCTAAAGTAAGACTTTTAGGGGAGAGAACACCTCATAACAGTACCTTCACATCTTTATCAGAAATTTCAAATAAAAATTCTGTTTTCATTACTCTAACACAGAATAGAAAATGTTCCTGTCAGACTTTAATTGAATCACCTAAAGCATGTAAAAATAGTTTTTTTTATCAAGTCTTCATTCCTAAAATCAAAGTTAATGAGAGAATGTGCCTTCTGCTCTCACAAAAATTGGCTATATATGACATGTTCTCTGCTACTGTCATCCCACACTGGGCTATCAAAATTACCACAAAGTTGTAAGTGCTCCCTTGAGGCCCCAAGTAGGGTTGGCTTGCTCAAGTACTGCCTCTTTTTTTTGTTTGTTTTTTTTGAGTGAACATGAGCTAGGCAATGGCTCAGGCATGAACAGGAGGGGACAGTTCCTGGGAGGTGACACTGCTACTGGGGCACAAGCACCAAAGCAAATGGTGCAAATGAGTGGGAGTGCCTCCAGCCACATAAATTTGGAAAGCCACATTTGACATTTTGTCTTGTCCCTGATCACAAGTTGCCCTGGACAGCAAGAGAGTTTTTGTAAAATATTTTTGGAAAGACAGTAGCACCAGAGAGATGTGGACAGGCTGGGGCTGTGTGTGAAATGCACAGAGACTCAGCTTTCCTGTTCTATTTGTTCAGACTTGCACACAAAGACAGCACTTTAACCAAAGAATCAATATCGACCAAAATGCCCTATTGCTCAGGGATGGAGTGTGATGGTCACTTCCCCGCCCCTGACATTCCCTGGCCATCAGAAAAGTGTGTCAAAATGACATTTTTAATCCCTTCCCACCCCTTGACAGATCCAGGAATGCACATTTCCCTTCCTCACTACAGAGCTCTTTTCTAGGGCTGCCAGGACAAGAGGATTGCTGTGTAATTCCTGTGCATCCTTAATGCCAAACATGGTTCATTTAATGGGTTCAGACAGACAGAACTTAAAAGTAACACAGCTCTAGTGAAATGTTTTGTTTTGCTCTGCTCCTTGCAAGTGGAATAATAAATTACAGCTTTAAACTCTTAGCTCCATATTTTAAAAGTCAGAAAATATGACAGTGAGAGTAGGAAGCATCAGATGAAGTGGTGTGATATCTACAGAGGAAAAGTTACATTATATGCAACTTGCCTACTCAACAGAATACACTGTGGAAAACTTGCTAAAACTGGTACACTGAGACCAGAAAAATGCTTTGAATAATCAGGATCAGTAGGCTTATGAAAGCACAAATCTTCTAGGAATATTGAAGAAGACAGAAAACATTGACCTTTGCCCTGGCAGAAAATTAACCATTTTTTCTTCAGCAAAGTACAAGCAAAGAAAATCCTGTCCTAATACAGAAAAGCAGGAAAGAGTGCATGAACCTTCTCTGCAAAAGCCAGAGAAAACATGAGGAGCAGAAAAGCACAGTCTTAACAGTGGCCTCAGAAGCCTAGGCTCACACCCAGAATCTTTTAGATACCCTAAGAGTGAAAAGCTCCAGGTAAGATCTTTTCCCCACTAAGGTCAAGGACAAAACACCTTCTGATTTTGTATTCAAGATCTTGATGTTCTGCAAACAGAGGTGGTAACAGAAAAATCGTTATGATCAAACTTATTTACATAACCCATGTATTTGCAACATATGGGTATTTTTCTGTATATTAAAGGTGGTTCAGGAAGTAGATAATGAGCCACAACATTCATTTCACAGGGCATGGTGGTATCAACTAATAATAAGATACCTAGGAATGAAGATTTCTAGGGGCACCGAGTTAACATAAGTGTTTCTCAGGATGTCCTATTTGTGAGATTGCCTTTTACATTTGCAAAGCTTAGCAGTACAATTTAAAGATGAGTAAAGATCTATTACAATACATAGGCTGTCTTTTTGCCCTTGCTGTTGAGCTGTTTCTGTATGCAACACTAACTCCGTAGGAAAAACAGTACCTTGCTATATTGAGGGAAGGAAATTTTATGACTTCCTGGGCATAACTGAGATGTCTGGATCGATGCATAAATGAAACACTAAATTTTGTAAGTAGAATCTTACTCTCTAAATGTACAGTATTTATATATCTCTACACTGTGTCTTGCCCTCAAAGAAGTCAGTAGAAGCTTTTCTGGAGCTACAATGATAAATTCAGAACAAGGGCTTGATTAAAAATATGTAGAAATTAGTATTTCTTTTCTCTCTCTCATGATAGCACAGAAGCCCAAGATGTGGTCTTAATTATAAAAATAATAATAATAATTAAGCAATGGAAATAGGTAATAGAAAGGTACTCAGCTTGTTAAAACTTTTGTGCATGTGATCATCTGGAGCAGAGAATCTCAGCTGCTCAGACCATAACATCACCTGGCTTATCCATATTGGGATGTGCTCTGACAGATCTGGGACCCTTTACTACTGCATTGTCTGCGTGGTTACTCAGCAGTCTTCCCTTTTATTTATCTTTCCTCTCAATATCATTGTTTTACTGCAATTTCCTGGTTTAAAACTAACAAATAAACAAAACCACTCTAAATTCTGCTCTCAAAGGTTTCTTCTTGACCTCATATGTAAACTGAGACTTGAGTACAAAGAACTTTAAAGCTTTCAAACCTAATTTTTCCAAGTACAGTGAAGGTATGGAAACTATAGTGGGCTGTGGACCAAATCCCATCTAATATCTTCAGTGCAGAAACAGGGTAATATAGAGACATCCTGGAAGCTGTGGAAAAACCTTTTGAACATTCCACATGACAGATACTGTTTTTCTTACTCCTAATTCGCTGCATCCTGTCTCTTCTGTACATCCTAAGCATCCTTTCATCCTACAGGTCTAGGAGTCTCCTGAGCACCCACCAAAGTGAAACAACCCTTGTGTTTTCCATGAACTTCAGCCCATGCATAAAAAGGGCAGGCAAAGCCAGGCTTTATCTGAGGTGTAAGCCAGTAAAAGAACTTCGGGATATTTTTTAAGATGTGTACCAAGTGCAAATGTAATCCCGCGGTGCGTGCGTTGTTTCCCGTGGGAATGAGCAGCAACACGAGGCTCCGGTGGCAAAGCTCCCCGGGGTGTGACTCGTGCGGCAGCCCAGCGCAGCCAGAGGGCGAGCAAGAGCAGCTGTGGCGAGAAGGGAACGCATCTTCCAGCAAATAAAGTTTAAAAAAAAAAAATTAGAATAACTGGAATTAAAATAAAACAAGCAAAACATTTTTGGTGATCCTCCTCTGTTGAGCAAGCAGCTCTGGATGCCAGCTCTGCAAACCCGCACGCTGCCTTCTTCCTTCCAGAGTCTCCTGTCACTGCAGGGAATGTGTCTTGGCCACCAGCAAAAGCAAGATCAGACCCATTTTGGTCCAGCTGCAATATTTAGCTTTTGGAATTTGTAAGTCATGTATAAAACAAGACAAAACCCCAAGGTTCAGTAATCTAACTGCTGCGCCAGGGACACAGGCAAATCAGAGGGATTACAAATGCTCAGTGCAAGGGGAGCAGCTGATGTCTAAAAGGCTCGGTAAAATAATAAGAGATTCACACCAGGAAACAGCCACAACAACATGTGAAATGTATTTTAAAGGCATTTAATAGATTTCTATTAACCCCTTGGACTGTTGGGAAAGGCCTGTGGAAATAGAAAGATGTGTCAGAGCAGAACCATCAGCTGCAGAGAATGTTAGTTAAATAAAATTTCAGCTTTCTGAGAGACGCGGAGGAAAAGAAATGGTCCATCACAAGAAAACCATCATTTTCCCCTATGCACCCCAAAGCAAAGCTAGAGTGATCTATGAGGAAATTATTTTTTGTACTTCGCTCCTCCTAATATCCCCTTACCTTTCAGCTGAAAAAAAAAAAAAGGAGGCAAATGAAAATTACAGAACAGAAATTCTAAAAACAGTATTTAAAATATTCTTTTTGTTCCTTTCCCATTGGGAAGGCACAACAGTTGTCACTGTCACCACCTCAAACCCCCAGAGATACGGTGACTCCTTTCCTATTATTGGGCTTAAATCTGTGCCCACTTTTTAAAAATATATTCTTTTTTTCCCGCTTCTAAGCCAGTTCTTTACAAAGGCTGACAGTCTTTAATTGTATCTATATTTTACTCCTCATCAGGAAAATTAGGACTTCTCTGTTCACCTTGTACTTGCCCAGAGAAGTTAGCCAAGATTTGTTCATGATGATGGTTTTTGCTGTTTGTTGATGATGTCCTTGGTTCAGCCTTTCTGCCAGGTGTTTATTGGACCCCAGCAGCCACAACATAACAAATTGAGAAGTGTAAGGTTTCTCGTGAGGGTTTTTTTAAAACACATTTGTCATTGCATGGCACAATAGTCTTCTTCCTCTCCAAATAACCCCTCCCACTTTGAATCTCTCTTCAGTTAAGTTCTTTTGACAGTGATTTTGACATGTAAACCATGTGTTAAAAGTACACCTTTTGTGATACTAAGGAACACTGAGGCTTCCTAAAATATTGAGTCTCCAAACTTAATTCTGATCTCTTGATTTATCCATTAAGTATGAGTGCTTTTCATTCCCACTTGATGAACTAAATTTTTGCAACTTTGCAACTTTTATGTTGTGCGATAAAAGGTGAATGTGTATCCTCAGAGCAGCAGACTGACTGAATTATTTTAATTTTTAGAAATAGTGAGGTATGAGCATCAGGATAACCTTTCCCATGGCGTGGAAACAGACTCTGGATGTGAGATATGAGGATTGTTTTGATATATTTTCACTTTATTGGATATTATTTCCTTTTCATATGACTTTTCTTTACCTTCAGATTTATGTGGTTGGAAGGTTTAATAAAAAATGAGGACATTTAAACCTGCTTCACATTATTTACTTCATGCAGTCAACATTCACAAGCATTAAAGCTTTTCTTTCAGTGCTGTATCAAAAACCACGAAGCTTTAAGGCTTGGCCAAAGAATCATAACAAACCTAAAGCAGAGGCATCAGCTCATGAGACTGCTGACAGAATGGATTAAACAGACGTTTGAAAGTATTGCCAGTGCTGTGGGAGAAAATAAAAAGCCCTCAGTTCTACACTTTCTTTAACACTAAGAAGTCCAGCTTTTGTAAACTATTCACTTTGTTGATTGTCAGCAAATACCTACTGATGAGATGACATCATCTGCTAATGAAAATAATTGCCCAAAGGCTGAACCCTGTTTTGGGGTAAAATATATGGGCTATTCAAGCTTTGATTAAAAAAAAATAGAATAATATGAATGGATTTTTGTGATCAAGGAAATGTTATAGTCCTTGTTTGAAAATGGGGTCTGACTGCTTTCACAAGTGGAATTGGATCCTGGAAGAATAATTTCATTGTGGTGTTCCACAGAATTTCAATACATGGTCAGTTTTGCTCCTTCTTTGCATTATTAGCTGTTTTAGTGCTGGGGACAGGTGTCATCGTGGGTTTTATTTAACAGCAGTGCTGCATTGTCCATACTGGGAGATTATGCCTTCCCTTTTGGCTGCTGCTTTCTGGCTGCTGCCTCCAGTTCTTCCTCATCTACAGGCTGTTTGGCTTCTTGTGCAAAACAGCAGTGCTGAGGAACAAAATACTCTATAAATATTATTGGTCTGTCTTTGGGAATGAAGATTCTCTCCAGTGTACTCCATAGCAGAGTCGCAGCACAGCTGGGAGTCAGAGAGGAATGCTGCTGTTTGCTGCTTTTCCAGATTCCTTGTCAGCATTAGCTGTCCTGTCCAGAGATCCACAAAGGGACAGAAAGAATCCTGAGGAAGTAGATAGAATTTTCATCTATCTACTGTTGTCTACTTTTGCATGGTATTGTTCTCCTGGAGCCAAGAGCACAGAGTAGGCAATGGACACATTCATGCAGAACACACATACATAAAATACATTCAGGAAAAACTAGCTTTGGACTCAAGGAAGAGAAAGCTCTCTAAGATCTTCCGACCTCCTCCAGAGAGCTGTAGCAGGCAGACAGGCAGTGCTAGAGCAGGCTTGCCACTGTCACAGCCCTGTCTTCAGACCTGAGACTTGAAGAGGTCAGGCACTTTCGTTGTTTCCTTCAATTCTTGATCATTTTACTGCAAACCCACCTTCCCCTGTGGCATTTTCTTCTGTTCAGTCACATCCATTGCTAGGCCCTTTGTGCATTCCTGGCACGTCTCAAAGCTTGGAAAGAGGGAAGGAAAGTTTGGGGATTAAATTGTGCTTTTCTTTAAGTCCTGAAATCCAAATCACTCTGAGTGTGCAGGTCAGGCTGTCCAGGGGCTGGGAGCAGTGGGAATGCCCCGGGGAGGAGGGGCAGACCTGGCAGCCAGGGTGTGTCCCCCAGGCAGCCTGGGGGCACCAGGACAGCCCCAGCCCCGTGTCCAGCAGCCCCAGGGACTGGCTGTGGGAGCTGGAGGCTGGCAACACTGCCATGTCACTGGGGCCAGGATGGGTGGCCCTGGGGAGTCTGAAATAGTGACCTGAGCCATGGGATGGGCAGGGGAACACCCCAGAGAGGCTGCACAGGGCCAGTAAAGGCCATCACTGCCCTCAGCACACGGCCACAGTGTCCCTAGAAATGCCCAGCAGCAGCAGCAGAGTTCTTGCAAACACAGTGCTGAGGATCCAGCCAGCAAAGCAGCTGTTGTAGGAGAGCCATCACACAGCTTTTGGGCCTTGCATGGCGCAGCAGTTTGGAATTGAAGAGGGGATAGCATGACTGCTTTTCCTGTGTACAAGTGGAAGTGAGATCAAAGTCAAGCCGTGGATTTGAGACTCCCATGGCACGAAGACTGCCATCAAAGGTGTGCTCACACAACCCCTCTGAGAGCATAACAGAGGTACTGAAAAGGAAACAAAAAAGCTATAGGTGGGGAAGAAGAGCACAATCTGATGTTTACAAACACAGATCATGATAAACAAATAATGAAAAATGTTCAAAAGAGAAAACAGTAATAAACTGGTGGTGCTCATAGCGAGTCGAGCAAAGGAACTTCAGCAAATGCTGCTTTATTGCTAAACCACTGAATCTGGTGCCACAGTGGCTGAGGATACATTAATGGTTAATATGGCTGTCCCCTAAATCTGTCAGCTGTGAAGCTCACAAACCAAGGGCCTGAATACCAGATAAAAAGAAATAGGTTTTGCAATTTTACTAGCTTTTGGACACTGAACAATTAAACACCATACTTCCTTTGACATTGTGTCATACTTAAGAATATTCTTTGAAAATTCCTTTCAAATTAAATGAATTCCTTCTTTTTGATGCAACTAGAAAAGCATTTATATTGAGCTAGAATAAAACTGTCATTCATTTTCTCAGAGTACAATGACTTGGCCAAGTTGTAAGCTACATAAAGCCCTGAACTTACTACATGCCTATTTTTAAGCAAAGTTTTAGAACTGCATTATGTGGAATAATCTTTTGACATTTCCATCCAAAGGAACTATTAAAAATCATTTGTCTTGCTGCACTGCTGGGCATATCCTCTTCAGAAAAATTGACTAGCATATGCCACTGTATTCAAGGCGTTTCACAGGTGTTCTTTATCTTTTGAATACTAATATGTCATAAAAAAGCGTGATCTCCTGAAGTTTGGTAGTGCCACTCATTACATCCAATCTTTCACCTTTATGAAGCCAATTCCTCTGAAAGTGCTCCCTCTGAAATTCAAGAGCAGTATGTTTTTACATACTATATATATATTCTACTTAGGAGACATAACTACTTTTCTTGTTTATGCTGTTTGTTTCTTTAGTTATGCCATTTGTTTCTTTGTGAAAAAATAAAAAATTCAGACTCTTCTTTGTGAGCGGAACTTGATCCTTGAGAATGAATCAGATTTACTTAAGCAATATGCAATTTGGAAAGTAAATATATAACTTCAGCTCTCAGTATCAGTCATTCAAGTTTCATTCCTTCCATGGAGTTCTGTTATTTTATGCTAGATAATACCATTAGTCCAAAAATGCTTAATGATAGACTATAATAATTATGTAACATCTTGTGTAATAATTATGGAACATCTTTTTTTAACAGCACTGGCATTGCTTTGAGAATGGTAGAATAAGTTGTTTCTAATTCTATGTCCTTGATAGTGGACTTTGACTTTTTTCTTATTAAGCCCTTCTTTTGGATAGAAGGCAGGAATGTCACTGGCAAAGGAAATACTTTCCTGCAGACATCTTTAAATTAATGATCTATGGACTAAGTATAATTACAGATTTTTTTTTTTAATTCAGTTGCATAGATACCGAGCTGATCCAGCACCATCAACATTCTCTAGCTACTCTTTCATTTTTCTATGACTGTAGTGATTTCAAAGGCATTCTGAAATGTCTGTAGGGCTGTAATTTGACTGAATGTCAACTTCCTGCGTCTCCTAATAATCCTTCTTCTCAGCTTAGATTTGTGAGTATTTTGTTCTTCATCTTTTAAGATCCCTCTGCAGGACATAGAGGGGTTTTTGAGCTTTTTCCTAGTCAAATATATGAAATATGCTGATTTAAAATAATGACACATTAAAACACAGCTCTAACCAGAAATACCCAAGATGGTCATGGCTGCCTTGAGGAACTGTCACACAATCTCCCTCCATTCCTTTTCCTCTTACATACTGCTGCTTCTGCATTCAGTATCTATTTCCACTCTTTGATTAAATGTAAGCCAGCTCTTGCTCTGTGGATTTGCAGTAAGACTTCAAATACCTCAGCACTTAGGAGCCAGAAGTGTTCTTCAGACAGAATAGCCCACAAATGTCAATTTAGCATGTTCTAGACTGGGCACACACTTCCTCCCATTCATGTTCATCAGTTTCACACTGCATTAATTCTGCCAACTTTAGCAGAGTTCACCTTGATTTAGACTGCTGAGTAAGTGACGCACTAGGATGAATCAGCCAAAAAATATCATATTTTATTTTATATATATATATATAGTAATGGTAAGTGTAGCTCCTCACGTGCATTTACAGGGATGGTTGTGGTGTTTCCCATAACAAAGATCACACAAGACAGTGAGATTGACTGATTTCAGTCAGCTGAGAGCTAGTTAGGAGCCAGCAGTAAGGACAGAGGGCTTTTCAGCACAGGGGTTCAAAGTGCTAAAGCCTGCATTTGTGTCTGCTTTTTATTTTGTAACGAATTTGTATCCCTCTCAGAAATGCATCTTATATGTAGAAAACTCACTGCATTTTATTTTCATCATTTTATTGATTCATTTTTAAGTGTCTTTGTTTTTTTCAATGTTCAGGTGCACAGTGACACAATTTTGCCACAATTAGAACAGAGTCTACCAGGTGATAGGGAGGGAATGCAGATGAGTGAGGCCCTGCTGGTTGATTCAGATCTAGAATTCAGATCTCTGAGGAAAAAAATTGGCATGCTTTGGGCCACGTCCAGCCCTGGTAGAAAGAAAAGGCAAATTCATTGAAGGCTCTGGTGTTACAGCAGCTTTGCCAACAAAGAGGTTACCTGAATAGTTCCAGCTACTTAAAATTTAGAAGCTGACTTAAAAAGACAAGCTACAGTTGTGCCTGCCTGACTCTTCATTCAATATCTGGTTATATTAAAGGTCTTACTCCTCAACATCAAAGCCATCCACCAGATTAGCCTAAGCTACTATGGATGACCTCCCAAGAGATCTCCAGTCCACTGAACTCTCTAGAGTCAAAGATAAAAACTGAAGTTAGGACTACGGAAGACAGAGCTTTCCTGACCACTCACCCACAATGTGTCTCCACCCTCAAAGAGATCAGCTCTTCTGGGAATCCCAGCTTCTTCAGATCAAAGTATAAAATCCATCCCTTAGCATGGTCTTCCCTGAGAATAAAAGATAAAAAATCCTGATGTCGAGGGGGTGATGAGAGAGCTAGGGCGTTTTTTAATGTGTTTACTTTTCCAGTCTGGAATGTGCTCACACAGTACAATGTTGGAGTGCAACAAAACTGCTCCAGCAGGCAGGGGGGTCATTAATGGCAGGCTCTGTGCTGGGAAGAGACTAAACAGGAGAGAGACACAGAGGGATGCAGGACTGTGACTCACTGTAGTTTAACCGTGATAAGTGACTTTGGTGGTCTCCATCTTGCACTGTGCTCAGGGTGGTCTACATAAATCAGCAGGATCAGCTTTGACTGGGGATGTTTTTCATTTATTGCTTCTCTCAGATTAAAAGGTAAATTTTCAGATTCAGAAGCTGTGATGTGATATTTTCTGTGCCATATATTTTAATTTGTATGCGCTATACGGAGGAAGCCATGGTGGCATGTGAAATACAAAGTAATGGTTTTATTATGCTGTTTTTAAGTCCTGCTAGTCTAATACTACATGAGTTTGAATACAGTTACACACTTCCTATATAATTTGTATATATTCTTCCTCTTCAAAATGGCTTTGTTTCTGTAGTGCAGGTGCAAAATATGCATTATCTTCAAGAACTTTTAAAGTTTCAGTATTTCTGCTACTGGCATTAATAAAAATTTTGTAAATTCTGTATAAATCCCTTAAACGATATACCAGTAAAAAGAGTATTTTTACTAGTGACCACAGTGTACTGAAAACTACTCCTTAGATAGGTGATTATCTCAGACTGCATTGCTATTACCTCACTGAGCCCTGGTTCTAAGTCTTTTCTCTAAAATGGTAACTTCATAAGAATTTACCTCTCATAGTTAGCAGTCATGAGTAGGTTTGAATTTCTACTTCATTGCTTATGAAAAAGCAGCACATCTGAGACAATCTGAGTGTCTGTTTACACTACAGACTGCTGCACTGCAAAGGTACAAGCTCTATACTCATGTAAGAGTAAGAGGCCTCTAAACTTATTTAAACCAGCTTTAAAAGAACTCAGTCTAGAGTCAGTGTCTTTCCCTGGCAAGACAGCTGCTGACATCTGCTCTCTTCTGGCTTCTTTCTAACATATTACTTATCAAATAGACACAAGCCTGAGGTGAGATTTTTCATTCTGTTTTGTTCATCTGGGATTTTCGTTCTGTATATTTGATTACAAATAACAGGTTTTAGTGAAGGCCTTGTGCCTGCAAAGCAGAAATAGTTTAGCCTTGTGTCCCTGGTTAATCCAGCTGAACATCCATGGGGTTTCTCAGGAGCACTCAGTTAAGCACATACCTGCATGTGGGCAGGTTTCAGGCCTCCACTGTCCACATATTTGCACCATACATTTGTGATTACATACATTAATTGTTATATCTCCTCTAAGGTTTGAAGTGATTTAAAGGATTCCAAACATATCATTAAACTATACATTGGCCTAAATCATAAATTCCAGTAAGTCAGCAATAATAAAATAGGGATAATGTAATTGAGATGAGGCTGCTGATTTCAAGTTCACTATTTGGATTTTTACTGGTGTTGTAGAAATTAAAATCTGGCCTAGAGTAGTATTGTTTCAATCCTGACAAACCTTTCCACAACTATCTTTTCTTCATGGATAGGGCTGTAAATATGTACTTACCCCATCAAATGAACATGGTACATGAAATACTTTGCCTTTGTATTCCTGCAATGTATGTAGCCTTGTACAAGTATAGAAATGGATTAGACATTCCTCTTTGGTTAAGAGATATATCAGTGCATAAAGTCACAGTCTGGGTTCATTTAGCCTTTTCATTTGTAGTGCTCCATATTACATGAGTGCAGATCTATTTGAATCTGTTTAATATTCATGATCCTCTCACCAGTCTGAGTGAAAGAGATAAAGCTTTTGATAGCAATCTCAGCAACTTGATTAACAATGCACTAATCATCACTACCATTGACCTGATTCAGAAATGTTTTCAATTCATCCATCACTTTATAACCAAAGATGATTGCATTACCTTACCATTTTTTATTTAAATAAAACCACATGAGCTGTAAATATCTTGCCATTTTACTAAATGCACCTTGGTACCAAATTAATTTATTTTTAAAACTAAATACCAAAATGACCTATAATAACCAATTAGGGCAGGAGCATAGGGAAAACGTATCACAAGTGGTCTGCAATAAAATCAATTCACTTTGACTTCACGTCAATAAATGTTAAATTGTGCCAAGGAATTAATTTTGCAATAAATTGTTATTGTTGTTATAAAATCTAACTAACACATATTACCAGGAGTAATTATCCATATATCAGAATGCATTGAATGTAGAGTGTGCACTATAATTACTCCCAAAATTGCTTATCATTCAAATGGTAATTTTAGGGATAATGTTTCTTTAACTATAACTTTATAAATTTCATCTGAAATTTATTTTTAGGGATTTTTTTTCTTTATTTGGTACTGCAAAGAAAACAGAAAACTGACTGTGAAAAATGCAATAGATAATAAATATGGTAATGTAGTTTAATCAGCATGTCTTACTTTAATACATAATTGCCAAATTTTGCAACACTATTAGTAAAGTGAGGCTCCTCCTTTTGAATGGAATTTCCTTCATGAGTGCTAACTGGAATCTCCAAGCCTATTCATGGCAATAGATAGAGTAAAAATGTTAGCATCCAAGTCTGTGTGAATATAAAACCTGTAGGGGTCATTAAATGTTTTTCTTAGATATTGAATTTTTCTCTTGTCCTAGTATTTGTGTTCAGGCTGAAGTCCACTATCACAGGGATTTGGTTCAGAATTTGGAAATTGTAATATCAATGACCAAATAGAAAAAAAAAATAACAGAGTAAGATATTCAAGCTTCTGTACTATTTCACCTTTTTTAGTCATGGGAGCATTGAAAGGCTAATTCCAGAATGCAGATACTACCCTGCTTTTAATAATTCTTAAATGCTGTGATTAGATTTTGTTGACCATTAGAAGTTTGAAATTATCATTACTGTTTTCAGCTCACCTGAAGCCTTCTAATGGGGCTTGTTGTTTTTCATTTTTTAAGTGCCTTAACAATATCATATATCTGAAGTTATGACCATCCCAAGTCATAGAAGAATACACCTGGAAGGATGTCAGTGTTTTGTTATCAGGCCTGTGCTCTCAGGCATAGAACCAATAATATCTAGGAACAATTCCTAACAGCATCCAGTTGCTTTTTCATGGGTTAGTGTAAGTTAGTGGTGTTTGTTTAGTTTCATCATCACTATTTGAACTAAAATGTTTTGGCAATGTCTGTATATAGGGCAGGGAGTTTGAATGATTTTATTGGTAGAACTGGTCACTGGGGTTTAGACATAGTGACAATTATAAAAGGGAGAGATGAAGGGAGCTCAGCTCGTGCTGCTGTGTGATGGAGCTCTCTGTGTAACAGGAAACAGTCTGTGCAACTGCTGTTGCTGTCTAAGAACAGTGATTCACAACAGTCCTTTATACGTTCAAAATACACTAATATGGTGATTAACTCTGTTTGGTGATGAACTTTGGGGCTTCTTCTCATGAAATAACACTATTCTGTTGAACACATGCTTTATGCTACCTTATTTTCATAAATGCATATAGCAGATTAAATCAGAAAACACAAAAGCTTTCTCAAAGTATTTTAGAAATAACTTTTTAAAGGCAAATGTGAAGTGGTGTGAATAATGTTTTGTGTTCTGTGTGTGCTACTGAAGTTGTGGTTTCAACAGAAAGTATTGGTGAGGATGACCAAGTCCCTTGTTTTTCAAATGTCTGTAACACGCATCCTGAGGATGTGACAATTTTCTAACATTTTCTTTACTGGCCTAGGTAAACCGCTCATGTTTAAAAGCCCAGAGTGCATCCAATCATTCGCAAGAAATACCATGACAATGATCATGAAATTGCACTTTCATTTTTGGAAGTGATCAACACATATTGTAATGATGAAATAGGTGATCTCTAAATTCTTATCCACATCTTGTAGTTGTAAGGAAACATTTCTGTACTGAGCAAGATATTTTAATGTCCTGGAACAGCCTTGTGGAAAACTTCAGCACAGTGGGGTTCTCATACTTTCCTATGGACACCCAGTTTAACCCCATCAAGGCAGGTTCCTGTCTAGGTCAATTGATGTAAGCCAGACTCCAAGAGCACATAGACAGAGTACATGAAATGCTTTTCCTAAGATAGCTAAAGTTTGGTAAGACAATTTTTATTGTCCTGAATTTCTTTTTACTTTTCTTGATATTATTCCTTACAGAAATCTCCCAGAAATACTCAGGAGATGCTAAGTACTTTCGAAGATCCTGGCATAGTAAATTGTTAGGAATATTAAAGTGAGATTTTGAGAAGTAAATACAAAGGAAAAAAGTTTAAAAGTTAAGATGTCCACAAGACGTATATAGCCCTTATAGCCTCTCCATGTAAATTCACTAAATGCACCTTTCACTTCTAGCAGGTGCTTCTCATTCACCAGTTTTGTAGATTTCAAAAAGTTTCTATTCATGTTACTCCTAAAACCCTCCTGAAGTGAATAATTTTTATCCAATGCTTGATTATTTAATAGATAATCTAGATTTAATTTTGGTAAAGAAAAATATGTGTCAGCTTAGCCATTTAATACAAAAATACAGGGCCTAGAGAAATGTTATTTTAAAGCTGTTTGCCTCCTTAATTGCAACAGTCTGTATATCTATTTGTCTAGACTCCATCAAGGGCACTATTGTAGCTGGAGGCATTGGTTTGAAGAAGACTAAAGGGCTACATCATGTCAAAGCCTCAAGTAGGAATTATTGCCTTTCTTGCCACAGTTCACAGCTGTATTATGTCACCAAATCACATCACAGTGTAATCAAAGATGAATAAAATATTTTTTTTCTTTACCTTAAACGCTTTCCCTGTCAATTACAATCAAAGGACATGATTTCAGGTCTGTCAGTTTGCTGGGTTCTCTCCTACTGATGACTCCAAAACTGTAATCTGCTAAATATAAAATGAATCAGAGAAGTCTTAGAATGATTCTGCTATTAAGAAGGAGAATGTTTTTCTCCCACAGGGGACAGGAAAGTAATTGGTCTTTAAAGAAAGAAATCAAAGATGTTAAAAAATTACCTTTTCTGGTCTTTTCCTCTCCACCTTTGGCTTTTTGGCTTTTTTTTCTGTGCTAAACCTTCAGCCACTCAGTGTTCTTCTCCTAAGAAGACAGGCATAAGTATTCTAATCAAATCTGTCCAGTTTTGTGTGCCATTAGAGTAAACATTTAACTGGCGTCTTGTTTGCTCCATCACACCTTTTCCCCTCGGCATTATTGTCGATTGGGAGCTCTGTAATGGGCAGGCTGCACGCCTGCTGCAGCTCCAACTTCTAGGCAGTTTAGTGGCTTGATTACATCATTAACCATAATCAAAAACATTTCCCCAGAATGATTTTAGCTTGGTAGTAAGGACTGCTTCCTTTGATCTCAGTAGCAACATTTTACGATAGGTTGCTCCTCATTTACACTACAAATGCTGGCAAAAATGAAAGTGGTGTCTTCCCTAGTAATACCAGATAAAATAAAATAACTGGTTCAACAGTCATGCCAGCTGCTATCATTGATGAACAATGGCCTTTTTCTTGTAAGAAAAGTGTATAAACTCATATATATGTATGTGTGCATGTATTATTCTGTATAGTGAAATTTTCTAATGTATATCCTTGTATTATACTTGTATCATATACGTGTATATCCTTGTATTATACACATTCTTTTTCAGTATTTGAAATGTGGTATAAGCCATGCCATTGGATTGCAGCTTTGCAAAATGTTTTCAGTCACAGCAAAAAATTTCATTGCACCTGCACTGCTTGCATATAAACCAGAATTTCATTTCAGTGCACTGAAGTCTTGTCAGAAGCCTCATAGCAGATGTAGTTTCCAGCATTTCTAATGATGCTATTATAAAACTAGTGCAATAGTTACAATTCATATCAGTACCTGCTGTATCAAAACATCAATTGACCAACCACTCCAAAGCTGAAAACCTTCATGGCAGCTGTACCTACTACAGGGAGATTATCCCAGTGCTGTTCCAGAGCACTCACAGCAATACACCACATGCTTATAATAAAAATCATGTTTGATCTATAATGTCTCCAGGACCAAGCTAGAGCTGACCCATGTGGGTGGGACAGGCAGAGGATGTTCAAAGACCTTTATACTGGCAGCCCTTGATCTCTCCTGTGCTCTTCCTGTCGTATTTTACAATTGGTCTTTTACGCTGGATCTGAAGTTTCCTGGGGGAAGATGGGAAGTGTTTTGTGGCCTGCAGCATGTGCCAAAGGGATAGAAAGGAAAGAATTGTTTTGTGGACCTCTCCAAGCTGTGCATCTTGCTTGACTTCTGGGGATTATATTTGATATCCCAGCTGTTCAGACCCACGCCCCTACCTTATTCCCAGCCAGCTGATCCAGATACTGCAGGGTCACAGGACCCTGTCACCTTCCACTGTCAGGGCTGGACAGCCAGGAGCTGGGTGCCTCTAGTTACCCTGGATGCCAAGTCTCACTTGCCAGAAAATTTTGAAGCTGAGGAGTTTCCCCAAAACCTTATTTCTTTATTACTTTATTCCCATTTCAAAGCAAAAGTGCTGCAATGTACAAATGTCTAACAGGCACTTATCTTCCATATGCTTGCTTGAGGAGCAGTAGAAAAGGAAAAGGAAATTAGTGTTGGTTAAACCAAAGACATTTGTTTGATGTTCTTCAGTTGTTGGTAGTTTTGTTGCCTCTAATATAAGCATGAAAGACACAGCAGAGTATAAAACACCAGAATCTGCTGTAGTTTTCATCTTATGCCATCAACAGAGAGCAATAGGGTTTTCTGGTGATATACTTTCAATTTTCAGAGATGTCAATGGATAAGGGAAGGGTAGCAAAGAAGTGGCAGTGAATAATGGAAGGGTAGCTACTGGGCCCTTCCTTGGCAGGTGTCCCACCAAGTTATGATATATTTACGTGGATATTCCCTGAGTTTTCCGAAAAAGAAAAACAAATACAGTCTCTAGTGGCCAAGTTTAAAATGGTCACTGCCTTTAGCAGGGTGATGCTCTGCACAATCTGCAAACATGCAGACAGAGGAAGCAGACTGCCTGCATCCATCAACTTAGTAAATGCCTCCAGATTAGCAGAAATATTTTGAAACAGCCAATAATTATAAAAGAGTTGCTTGCCATGGCATAATTATTTTATAAACCACATAACATACAACTGTTACTGAGTCACAGAGGCCCTGTTCACACTGTACCATATGGCTAATGGCTGCTACAGCTCATCACACCATACTGAGTACTCCTTCTCATCATACTGCATTGGCTACTGGCTCTGTTTGCTGCTAATGTCTGTGTTACCCTTGCACTGCATGTTTATTTTATGAAATTGTGGCATCTGTTTTTGGTGTTTATTCTAAAATGACAATGCTATGTTCCCAGCCTTAGCCTGAAAATCACCTCAGTATTAATTTCCCATGGTAGATTTAAAAATATATTTTTTGTTGTCTTTTTCTTGTGTCTCTGACAAACAAATCTTGACCTTTTTTGCATTTTGATTTAAAGTAAGAATTTTTTTATTTCTTGAGTTCTGTTCCTGAGTGATTTGCACTGGGTAATATTGGATCTTTTCATTCTGTTGATGACAAACACCCTTTGCCTACACTGACCAAGCTGCCAAATATTGAAATACAAATAGTCTTTTTCATTCAGCTCCCAAACACCTTTGTAATTTTTACACAGATAATATCTAATTCTAGTATGAAAGCATTATTGCAGGACCTACACATCAGGGCCACACACAAAGGATATTTTTCAAAGTTTCAGTGGTATCATAGCAGCTGGAATATAATTTAAAAACAAAATAATTATGTGGAACAATGCTGAGTTTTGTAAACTTCCATAACAATACTTTGAATGCGTGACTAGAATTGGAGTGGCCCTAGAAATTTTAATTTTTGTATCATCAACCAATGTGTCTGATTCGGGCCAAATACTGATTTCATCCCTGTTACCAACAACAAGTAAAGACACAAACAACTTGCATTTGTGGGCCCAGGCACAACAGAAGTTATGTCTGACATTGGCCAAGTGTCTCCTGTGGAACTGGGTCCTTTGCAGACACCCTCTCACAGAAAAACCTTGGAATCTCTTCTGCAGCCACACATAGCCCTTGACAACAGAAGCAGGAGTAGTCTGTTGGCCAGACAGCTGGATCAAGTGGGGCTACAAGGCTGGCAAAAATGCAAATGTTTTGCACTTGCTCCTCCAAGGTGGATCACATGGAAATGTGGTGGTGACCATCTGTGTACAAGTGTTGAGCTGTTGGCCCCTGGTGTAACCTTCCCTGTGAGACTGGGAAGTCTGGTTTTAGCATCTGATCCTGCCTTGTTGGAATTGGTGCCTTGGTCTCCCAGGCACTCCAGAAAGACCAGGATGAGCTCTGTGGAGACCAATCCAGTTCTGAGCTCCTCAGTGTCTCTTACACTCATTTCCCACGAGCAGTGTCCCATGGATGTTCCTGGCAGCCCTGCATGGCCTGGGACTGACTCCTCCACCAGCTCTGGGCTCACCTCAGCTCCCAGCACTGCTTCCCCCACAAATGGGCTGTTCTCTCACCCTGCAGACCAGCACTAAGCTAAAACCTATCTACTCACTCCATCTGCTCACAGATAGCTCAGTTACAGGGAAGTCATCGGCAAATTCAGACTTTTGCTATACAGAAAAATAACTCAGGTATTTTTAAGTACTTTTGAAGCTGTCTCTGCTGCTCTGGCATTCCTCAGGTGCTCACAGTAACTGATACCAAGAGAAAGAGAAGGAAGACCCAGACCTACCCCCTGCTGAATACTGGATGCAGCAACTACTGAGCCTAAACTGTCTCTTAATATGTTTTTTAATTGGCCTGTTCTAGTTTAAAGTGTCTTGTGTTATCTTTTCCTTGTTGTGGGCTTTTTTCTAGATTTCCCACTGTGAAATTGTCTTGGTGAAGCAAAGTCAGAGTGAAACAGTCATGCACAATGTGTGCAGCCTAAACCAGATGACTTCCATGTATCAGTCCACGCATGGAAGTGACTACAACTCCAAGTCATCATTTGGAAAAAGCTAGTAATGCAAAAAAAAAAAAATTAAAACATTTTGACAAGAACAAGGAAGAAGAAAGTGTTTGTTAAATGCCTGATGAACAGTTGGAGAACTTTAGATCTGATTTCATTCCAAATTCTTGTATAACTCAGTGCAGTTTATTACTGATTAACATGACCTAGTGCTTGTTAAATGGGCATGGCTGCAGTTTTGCCAACTGCTCTGAAACACAAACGAGTTCCCACAGTAACCTCACAGTAATGTTAGCATGGCCTGAGTACTGCCAGGTGTGCATTTGTGCAAAAACCCAACATTTTACTGCATATTTAACAGAAAACACCCACTTTCCATTTTGCAAGAAATCATATACTTTAAAAGTATTTTTTTCTCTATCTTTCAACTTTAACTTTTGCAAATGTTTGGAAATTAATCATTGGAATAAAAGAAACCAACATGATACACTGGATTGCAAAAAATAGGAAGCAAGAAACAATAGGAAGAAAAAATATTACAACTTTTTTTTCCTAGATACTAAGCAAAAAAGGGAAGTGTTGAATTCATAGTATGTTAGCCAGACAATCTTTCTGGATTACCAGCATATCTTTCATTAAATGAAGATTCATAAGAAGCCAATAGGTAAACTAAGATATATATACAATCATCAAATAAAAGACCATCAGGTGGCAATAATAGAGCTTTATACTTTAATTGGACTACTGACTTCATGGAAAAATATCTTTACATCAGCCATTCAGGTCTACAGAACCATAGAGAAGTGCTTTACTGTGTTTTTTCCTGTCACACAGATTATGGAATTGTCCTGTAAAATGAAGTTTGACTTTACCTTGTGGTTTCCTTTGCATCTGTGATATTTGAATTAAGGGTTATTCAAAAGTTATGCCTCATTTCCTTCCATACCTCCATCCTTAGACTGCTGTCAAGTATTATTTATTAACTCTATTATAGTACCACATTGAGGCCCTAATCAAGATTATGCCCCTACTGTGTTAAACTCTGTACATTATAAAATAAAAGATAATCCTTCTCCAAATTCTTACATCAATATAAATGAAAGATGTCAGCATAACATCTTATGATAGTGTAAAGAACTGAACTTTGTCAATGGATGATTCTAGGTCAGTGGCAGGGCCAAGACCAGCCCAACTTCTCAGCTCCAGCCCCCGTTGCTCCCAATCAGCAAGGATGTAACAAGAATTATGGTAAAAGTTGTGTGAGAGAACCCTTTTTTTCAAAAATTAATTTCGCTTTTTATTTTACAGCTATCTGAATTGTCCCTTTGGACTGGCATCTCTGCCTTACAGAAATAAAGTGAATGTAACAGAACGTTTATTAGCAGGAAGAAACTTCTTTATATTAATTTTAAGTCATTAATATGAGACCAAATATTTGTCCTACATTATCTCATATTCTTCCCTTTTCAGTATCCAAGATCCACTGGTTCTTCCTTATTCTCTCTCTTCGTTTTAGACAAGATGGAACCAAACTCCTTGGTCTCCTTAACCCAGTGAGCAGCAAAGGTATTTACATTATAAGAGGTGAGGTTACCGTAAGCAGGAAAAGAAATATCCCTTTCCACACTTACCCTCTGGTTTTTAAGAGATACAGAATCAACGAAATAGCAGACAAATAGCTGAATCTGTTACTATTGTGACAAGCTATTTTAACAATACTTATTTTAGGGGAAGTGTATTTGGTGCTTAGCATATTAATTTGAGCTGTACCTCTCACTGAATTCCTTGATCCTAGTTTCCTTTATAAGAATAACAATTAATACAGAAAGGTAGTTTTTCCAATAGGAGTAGATTTTATGCTGATGTTCTTCTTTAACTACACATTGAAAAGGTTTAATTCCTGAAAGAAAACATCTAAGTTGCCACACTGTACTGGAAATAGCCAAGCCAGACATGAACAGCAGCAAGTACAACTGGGATGATCACTTAAAACTATTTCCAAATGCAGATACAGACAATGACAAAGAACTACTTTCACAATTATTTAACAATTCCTGTTAAATAATTCTTGAAGTACCTAAACTTAGTCAAGAACTTGGAGATGAAATCAGATAAATCCTGCTGTCTACACTAGGTCTAGGCATCTGCATTTAACAAGAACCTCAATACCTTTTACAGATGAATTGTAGCTGTGATATATGCAGGCTGAAGAGCTCTTCAGAGTCTGTTCCAATGAAAATATTGTCTAAGTACATAAGCATTAGAGCTGAACAAATAATTCTCGATGAATAATTTATCTGATTGATTTCCCCTTTTTATTCTCTCCCTCTTCAGAGGCTATGCACGGACAGAACAAAAGGTATATTGAATTTATTCATTATTTGAAATTATTCACAATCTTGTTCAGTGAATAATTCTAGGCCTGCAAATCCCTTGAACTGTGGACTTTGAGTAGCTAATTTGCAGCTCACACCATAAAGTGTGTAATAATGAACTAACTAGCTAGCCAAGCATGGTTTTTAATTGCAAGAGTCTGACATCTGAATGAGTCCTGTTTGAAATTCAGTCCAGTAGGTGTACAAATGTTCAAGCTAAGAAGTCATATTTCACAGGCATTTTTGCTACTGCAGTACAAGTGTTCCAAAGCTGGGTTTGAAGTGTTTGGATACAAGGCTGCCCTTCACAGAGTTCTGACAGTGCCCCCCTCTTCTAATGAACCTTAGCAATAAATAGATCAACATATTCATGAGCAGAAACATTCCACTTAGTAGGAAAGCACATATCAATAAGACTAATAAGAATTTTCATGTGATTGTTTTTGCATTACTGAGAGTTCACATGGACAAAGCAGGGAAAGGAAAAATATTGCTTTGAAAAAGTGCAAACACCAAGTGTAGCCTGGTAAGGCTCCACAGAGCCAGAACAACATTCATTTTTTGTGCCCTCTTTCTTCTCTGCTTTATTTACTCCTGTCTGTCCTTGACAGAATCATCAGTTTTTAAAGTGAACTTCTTCTGGGTCTCCATCTCACTCTTCTCCTTGAAAGACTGGCTACAGAGAGCTGATCAAAACAGAGGGCAGGTAGAAAACCAGGGCAGGATTTCAAGAAAGGCTTTAGCATGCTTTAAAGTGTTTCAGCGAGGGGCTTGCTGAGGTCAGAGGCAGCATTAACTGGAATTTGTCTGCCACTTCTTTAGTGTTTCTGGGAATCTCTAGAGGTTTTCTCATAGCCTACCTTTGAACTTCAAACTTCTAGTAAGCTGGTGTATATCTCACTCCACAATTTTGATTGTGAATCTAATCAAAGAAAGAAGCTAGAGTTTATTTACCAGCCATCAATCAGCAAATAAATTATTTACAGATGTCTTCATTTATTTGACTCTTTCATTTATTTACTTATAGCTACAGCAAATACCACCACCAGACAGTGTCCAGATGGAAAACAATTACCCCACACTGGAACCGTATGCTTCCGAAGAGAAGTTGAGAAATTATTTGAATTTCAGACAGAAACAATTAGAAGTAAATTCAGGCCTGTTTTTGCAAGAAACTCCCCTTTGGACACAGCTGCTATTAAATCTTTCTGACATACCACAAAGAAAAAACATATTTGACCTTCAGAAAGAGGCTGAGGATACTGTGAGCCCAAACTGAATGATAATCCTGTGTAAGTGGCAACTCAAGTGTAGACTCTGATCTGGGCACTGTGTCAAGTAACTGTGTCAAGTACAAGAGTAACCAACCCGTGTAGTTTATCCACATCCATGTCACCTGAGGCTCAGAGATGCTGACATGCCAAATATAGCATGTCAGAATACACGAGATCAGGAGAAGTGCTTTGATTACACCAGAAAAGAAATTGTTAGAATAGTTCTAGTAGATTAAATTTGAATATGAAACCTAAGCAACTACTTGAAATTGCTTAATAAAGTCTATAACTGCTCACAATTATAACCACTGAGATTAAATGGGAGCACAGTGAGGTTTATCTAATACAGATAAGTAGAGCTGGCAAGGAAGAATATGTTGCTATACTCTTCATACACATCACAAATCCAGGGAAGTAACAGTTCTGCAGTGATATCCACCACTGGGAGTTTGCAGTTTGAGACCTTCTTCTCTGCATTTCCAGACTGTGTTGAAACAGAATCCAGACAATCAACTGGATCATTAGAGTCCAAAGCTCTACAGACCCCACATCGCTGCTCAAATGGCAGAAATGATAGCTTTCATCTGCACTCCTCCAAATCCAGACACACTGTCATTTGTTCCTGCTGTGGTATTGTATTTCGAACTTCAAGTTTCACTGGTTTGTGCCTTACAGGCAAAATGGATCCCTTCTAATTCTAGAGAAAAATTAAATTAATTCAATTTCCAAACATCATTTAAGGATGTTTGTGTTCCCAGATATGTAGCCATTTGGAGGGATGGGGTTTTTTTCAGTCCTGGCTCTTTCTGTTATTTCTTTCAGGTGATACAATAGGATAGAACCCTTGCAAGAATTCTCCCAAAGAATGATATTAGATGGCAGCTTGAAATCTAATGCAGTGCTTGGGTGTTTAAAGAAATAAGTATTCAGGAAACAGATTCTACATAATAAAAAGAGCACAGAGCTGTACTAGAAAGAGCTGTATGGCCATCTTGTTTAAATAAGAGACAAGAAGATGATCAACATCATGCCTTATTAATAATAAAACTGGAAGTCATAACTGTGGAACTAATCTATCTTGGAGGGAAGAGTATATTTCTGTATTTCCTGTCTTGGAGGGAAGAGCAGATTTTTGCCACATAAATTGCTTTCTACATCCAAAAAGATGGGTTTCATCAGAAAGCTTATTTCTTGTTGTAAAGAAGCTGCAAAAAATTTGGAGGTTTGCCAGACATCATGAAAAGCTGGGTGTCCTAGGAATTTCTTCATATCAGGGACTACGTGTCCCATTATAAGAGAGGGAAGAAAGATAAAGCCTTGAAAATCCTCATACACACAAATTCCAAAAACTTTCAAAATAGTGCTTCACTTTTTAGGAGACTCAAAGGTGTTTTTGTTAATTGAAACAAACAGGAGACCAAACTTGTTAAACCAAGAGTGGTTTGGACCAGGACACCAAACACAACAGAATTTCTGAAGGCTTAGCTGCAGAGAGGTAAAGACCTTCCTTCATTTTTTCCTGTCCAGAAATCTGGGAACTGGCTTTGCCTTGGCTGACCTTCCCTAACAGAACACAGATCAGCATGGAATGTTTCACTTCTGGACCCCGTTACGTAAGGATGGAACACGGCCTGTCAGCCACAGACTCCAGCTGATACATGTGGAATTTAACAGCTCTGAAATCCTTCACTTGCCAAGCATCCTCAGAAAATTCCATTATGCAGACAGAAGGTGATCACCATAAATTTAATATCTTACAGATCTTTTTTTCTGTTATTCACAATCAGCCTTTTACGTTTTCAGCTCACGAAGATACTGATGGGATTCACCGAACAATAAAGAAACTAAATTTACTTATGCCTTTGGTTATATTTCAACATTAGTTTGCAAACATGAAGCTGAGTCTCTGATCATAAGAAAACTAAATGTACTTATAAAATGAAATCACCCTATCAGTGGTATGGTTTCAAACTGCAATTTTCTCTCCTTTTTTGTTTTGTTTTTCTGAAACAGAATTACTTTTTTCCAAGGATAAATAAATAGCAGATGGGTCAATCTTTAGGTCACAAGTTCTATCTTTTCATTGCCAGGTAATATTCATAGCACAGCAGGGCTAAATGATGCTCCACAGTTTGAGGACATTTGATGGAATCTTTGTTGTGATTACTTTAAGTGGTGACATTTAAGTGGCATGAAGTGGACATCTAAATCTTTGGATTTTGGATTGAAAACTATTGTGGGAAGATATTTTCAATGGCTGGCACAAATGAGCATCCATTAATCATTTTCTTTTTCAACTAACCTTGTTTGCATTGCTCAAAATTAAACAATTTAAGTAATTTTGACACAATACCATCCTTTTAAAGATTGAGTAGCTTTTCACTTCCTGGCACTACTCTGAATAGGGGGACCCACAACTGGAGACAACACCCAAGATGTGGCATCACCAGTACTAATCAGAGAGGAAGAATCACCTCCTTCCCTCCCTGGCAACACCCTTCCTAATGCATTATTAACTGATGTCCAGTTTGGTGCCCACCAGGACCTCTAGGACCTTCTCTTTGCAGCTGCTTGGACTTTGCTGGTGCCTGCAGTTATTCCTTCACAGGGGCAGAACTTTGCGCTTATCTTTGTTGAGCTCCATGAAATTCCTGTCAGCCCATTTCTCCAGTCTGTTGGTGCCCTGGGAAAGAGCAGATCAGCCATCTGGTTTATCAACCCCTCTGTTTTGTATCATCCTCAAAGCTGCTGAAGGTGCAGTGTCCCATCATGCAGGTCACTAATGCTGAACAGTGTCCACCTCAGTACTGCACAGAGGGCTTCACTGTGGGCCTTCAGCTGGGCATTGTGGTGCTGCTGAGCTCCTGAGATTTCCATCCATCCCACTGTCCCATTTCCTAGCCCATTCAACATCAGTGTGTCTGTGAGAGCAGCACGGGAGCAGTGGCAAAAGCCTTGCTGAACTGTAGACACACAGGATTGACTCCTCTCCCCTCATCCACCAAATATCTCACCATGGAAGGCTGTCAGGTTGGTGAAACAGGATTTCCACTCTGTAAGTCAATGCAATTTATTCCCAGTCACCTTCTTGTCCTCAGATCTCTGGAAATGGTTTCCATTCAGCAGCAAATTGTTGGGATTTCTTTCTTGATAGTATTCACCTCAAAATATTTATAGATTAAAAAAATTTTATTAATAGCAGTGTGTTATGAGAACAACAAAAAATAACGCAAGTGGCAAAATACTCCAGATCTTTAAAGGTAGGGCAGAAATCCAAGCTACAATAAATTTTAATTTTCTTAGTTAACAGACTTATAATAAAGAAGCAAATTCTGAGAGAAATTGTTAAAGAAATTTTAGATTCTAATTATAGTTTATCAAAAAAAAATTTTAAATGTTGAAGTAATTTCCACTTTGAAGACTAAGAAAGATACTCTCTTCATGGCAAAATCTTTCTTGCCCCCTTCCAGTAGTTTTTTGCCTGGGCTTGTTTTTATGTTTAACAGAATAAACCTTTTGCAAGTGAAATCATTACATAAATCATTAAAATTACAGTTTCTCGAATAAAACTTTAAAAAGTACAAATCTGGAAAATGATAAAACTTTCTAAACAAATTTTGTTCTGATGGACAGTTTTGTGCTCTCCACTTACACAGAACTTCAAAACATTAAAATGGGATGAAGTCTGGGGTCTTATTTTTTGCTGAAAAAGTGGTGGAAATCACATCCTGTAAATGCTGGTTCTGTGTTAGGAACCCATTGGTTGTGATCAACAGGAGGAGGAGGAGGCTCCAGCCACCCCTTGCTCTCCTCTGGAGTTGTTGCTATGGCAATGCTGAGCATCAGATTAGACTATCTGTACAGAGTGACATGCTGTGTGCTCCCCAAGCCCTGACTTTGCTCTTTCTTTTGTTGTTATTTTATTAAAATAGCAGCACAGATTGTTTGCACTGGGCACGTGTAATAATGTGTGAAAGAATAAACGCATTAGACAGCAGAAGGTATCCTTAAGACAAAAACCTCATGGCAATTAAAAAGAAAAAGACATGCTGTAGGTGTGATAAACCCTCACATGCCAAGACAGAGCCAAAAACTGAATGAAAACATCTCTGCAGTCACATTAGCACATTAATATTCATCACTGGTGTTTAGAGGTTTTAAACTCTCCTTTCAACCCATTGTCAGAGGCAGGCACAAATTCTGCACCACTGACCCAAAGTGGTGTAGAACATTCTAAAAACAGGTTACCATAGCCTGAAATGGAAATCTCCCAACTAACTTAGAGCATCTTAAAAGAGAGAATTATAAAACAATAATTCATAAATTAAAGATTGAAACTTCATTTACATTGCCTGTTGGATTTTTCACCTTAAAAACTACATTTGGTGTCCTTCACTTATCTACTCTTCCTTAAAGGCTGCTTATGTTTAGCATTAATGTGGGGTAGGGTCACAAAGTAATGATAAAATCCTTTCTCTGCTCGCATACACATAAATAACACACAAAAGCTCTGACATCTTTGCTCTAGAAAATGAACATTGAGTTTTAAGAGTTTGCATGTTTCAGAGATGCACATACTGTGGGAAAAAGGGAATCCAGAAAAGGCTCACCATTGTCTGAGTTCTGTGCAGCTGGTCTCTGTCCTCTTGGTAACTCAGGGTCTGGCTGGCACATTGGCAGTGTATTTCAAATTCCATGCACTCTTTTGATACTTAAGCACTGTGACTGAACAGCTTTTACTTAGCAGGTTTCCTCAATAAAACCCCAATCAAGCTGAAAGAAATTGTTTAATCCATGACTTGGTCTAAGGCCAGGTCAAGTTGGTCTCATTTATCATCTTTTTAAGGTGGAGCTTTTAAATATGGACAGATGATACAGCTCAAAGTGTTGGAACCCATATGGAGAAGATATGGCTCCATTACTATTAACAAGTCATTGTTAATACCTCTTTGCCAAAGTAGCAGAACACAGCGCCTGGTCAAACATAAAAACCTTTGAAGGCTCTTGTGGGAATTCAGTTAGACTTTCACTGTGTAAATGCACAATTTGTTTCTACTATATAGACCTTGAAATGAGGGAGATCCCAAAGGCTATAGGAAAACATCTGCAAGATCCTATATGGGTCAAATATTCTACTGATGTGATTTTCTCTTTGAAAATTGGTTTACAGATGGTTAGCAAGGTGTTCACAGTGTTCAGTTTTATTATTTCATTGTTGGCATTTGCGTCCAGTGCTCTGAAAATAACTTTGTGGATTGAATACAATAACTACTGCCTAAAGAAAACATTGTTCAGTTACGTGAGGAAATTAAAGCAAGTCATTCCATTTCTTTTATTACCATTTATTAACTTTTCTCCATATGTAAAGTCAGAGATTTTAGAATAGAGTTTCAGTAGAAGTGCTCTTTTTGAAGCCAAATCCTGCTACTTTTACTTCACACTTGGCCAGATTGTGCAGAGCAATTCTTTGTCCTGTTGTGTTTCACCCTCAGACTCTGGCTCCTCATGCATACAAGTAGCCCAGGGAGAGCAGCACTACTGAAAACAGGGATCATCAGGGGAAGAGCAGCTTGTCTAAGAGCTCTTGTCCTAGAAAAGAAGAACTATGGACGTGGACATTCCCTACAGACAAGATGATCAGAAAATGGTAGGTTCAAAAGAAATATTATTTTTCTCCATGACAAGACAGAGAATAGTTTCTTAAGCTGTTGTTTACTGTCAAGAAAACTTTGACAGAGTGAAGTTGTTCATCTTGGGAATTGCCTTATTTTATTTAAAATAGTCAAAGCAAATGGGCTACATTTCTAATCTCTGCTTAATACTAGGAGTTGATTTAAGTTTGAGCATCCCTTAAAGATCTCCATTTACCTCATAACAGCAACACTGGGGTCTCAAAAGTGCAAATGTAGACACTAAGTCAGATGTGTTCTGTGGCAAACAGCCAAGAAAATCCAGTACAGAATCTCAGTAATAAATCTGAATAATTAATACAATGATCGCAATCACAATCAGCTGTCAGGCAAAGAAATGTAATTCATTAAATAAAAACAAGATATTTCTTTATGATTGTTTAAGCTGTGTGTATCTGTTTTAGACTCACAGCAAACTGGACCATGAGAAAGATTGGTTTTTCCCTCCTTCTTTCCCATTTATTAAAAATGTGCTTGATAAATAAAACCTGAGGAGGGCAGGTAGAAGAAAATATATTATGCCTCAAAGGAAAGAGAAATTTGCTGGATACAACAGGAAAAAATTATAATACTTTTCCATGTGGAAATAATACAGCCAGTACTTTAGATCAGCATCATGTGTTGTATATGAACTACTAATTTAAGGTAGGGGATTGTGCAGCAAACTCAGCTAACTCCAGTGTCAGAATGCAGGCTCACCTCTACCCTGCCTTTGCTTGGAAAAGGTGACACTGAATTTTTTGGAGGGTTTTGGGGTTTTTTTAAAACTTAGCTAAATCATCATTTTAAAAATATAAACAAACAAAAATATGTCTTCATATCAATAAAAGGCTATTTGGCTTTAACAGACATCTATCTGCCCTTTTCCGGGCACTACAGGAGCCCTGCAAAGCAAATGGGGTTTGGGGTGGGAGAAAGAGCACCAGGATTTTTTTTTTGTGTTTGCCACACTTCAGTTGGTTTTGGTTATAAATCATTCCAGTCCTCATATTTCTGCTGCCCTGACTTAGGCTCACCACACCTCAGTCAGGGGAACACCTGCAGTTCCTCACTTCATAGCTGATGTAAGGGGGTACAGAGCTCCACAGGGCAAGTCTAACTGCAGAGCAAAGGAGCCTGATTTAATTACCTAGATGAGGTGTCTGAGCATAATCAGGATAAATTAAGGGAGTCTGATTAATTTTGTTGAATTTCTGAGAGAAGACATATTCTGTGTTGTGGGTAATATGGTGCAGATGTTTTACAGTAACTGTGGGCCCCTCAGACTGTGCCAGAAATGGTGCCAGCTGTGGGGGAGGAAAATCAGGGCTTCATATGATAACCTGCACCACCTTTACTCGAAACTGGGATGGCTACACTTCAACTTAGAGCAAACAAAAAATGCTTACTGCAGAACTGCATGCGTGGCAGCATACTTAGCATCATAATAATAATGGCTCACTGCAAGAGTATTTCTACTATTTTTCACTTTTTTTCATCATGAAAATAGATTAATGATGCATTTTATGATTTTCCAACTGTTTCTTGCAAGGCTCAGGCATTCTGCTCAGACAGTTAACTTCTCTTCTGTGAGCTGTGCTCCAGTTTGCTCTGTGCAGTCTGCTGCATGTTGAATATTCATCTGTGTTTCTCCTCAGTCCACCTCCAGACTTCTGATTCTGGTAACTCATGACTAAGATTTTAATGACTCTGGAAAGGACAGCCACCTCAATCTCATTGTTTGCACAATCAAAAGATCATAATCCAGCTGCAATAAATCTCAGCTGATGAGAAATAATTTGGCATTGCCTAAACATGACATGAATATGTTACAAAAAGCCTCTCTTAGTTTCTAACTTGCAGCTTGAAGCTAAGAGCAGTGGATGAGGTCCAAAATCTACAGAATACTTTTTGGTCTTGGCCTTCGAAGCTTAGTAAGACTTTCTCAAACTGTGTTTTATTAGCCTGCTATATATTTTTCCTCGTAAAGCCCACGTATACACTTGCAGTTTTTTTTCCTCACTATCCAGTTGAAACCAGTATATTCATAGAACGATCAAAGTGCAAATGTTGACATTTACACTGTTGGACATTTAAATAAAATTCTTATATAAGTATCTATTAGGTAAGATTTACTTCATGCCATTTTCAATCAACTACACAGGCAAGCAGTATATATATAAAAATAAACCCCCTATTCATAGTTATACAAATATTTCATGTACACTTTGTTTATTCATTGGAAGAAACTGAGCATATCTTCCGCAGTTTTACCACAGGTCATCTGAAGGGCAGTATCAGGATTCCTGTGATCCATGTAGGCCTCCCAAGGGGACACAGAACAAGACCTGTTTGATCCAGCACCTGCTGTGAAACTATCACTTGGATACTTTTTTGTAAATTTTTGCCAGACTGTGAATAGTATAAATATGTAAGAAAGAGCAACAGGAAAATCAGCTGGATATTGATGAAAATGTCATTAGTAGCCATTGATCAATCATCTCAGGCTATCTTTTCTTTTTTTTTTTTTTCTTCCTTTTTTGTTCTGCTGGCACTGCAGCTTCAGCATTAGCCAGACTCAGGCCACCACATAGTTTTTAGCTACACGTTACCACCTTGTGCTTTTGCTGTAGTTTTGCTATAGGAATGCCCACAAAATGCAAAATATGGCAACTTTCATTTTTAAGCAGTATGTGTGACCAGCAGGCGACCTGGAGACCATTCCATCAGTGTTCAGAATACCCTGATAGGGTTTAGCAATTCAGCAGTTCTAGGAATCATCAGATTCTAATTCCACAGAAAAACTTTAGCAAAAATCTGCTTAATTGCCAGATAAATTCTTGGAGAGATGTTTAGTTTTGTTTTAAGTTTAGGTCCCCTAGAATTTGACAAAAAGACCTAGGGGAATGGATTTGAGTAATGATTTTCTGAAGCCATTAAACTTAACAATGACTTCAAAGATTTAGCATCTGTTTTTTAAATGTTCG
Organism: Drymodes brunneopygia; assembly: GCA_013400955.1. NCBI lineage: Eukaryota > Metazoa > Chordata > Aves > Passeriformes > Petroicidae > Drymodes > Drymodes brunneopygia. Next base: position 360,182 of record VZTZ01014544.1, read on the forward strand.
CATGAGGCTGACAGTTGGTATACAATGTTTCACCCCATTGCTGTTGGCAACTACCAAGATATTAAATGTTACATAAAATACAAACTTCGCCTGAAACCATGGTTCTGATCAGGAAGAAGACTGTGAAATATGGCATCTTTTTGTTCATCAGCCCCAGGTGAGGGTTTAAAGTCCCTTGACTTGCTGACACACATACCTTTATGTCCTAAATAATTTGCTAGCACTAGAAAAAGGCAAAGCAGTGAAGGCAGAATGAGTTTCATCCCCTTCTGGCTCACGTATCAGGAGCTGTTAGCAAAATTCCAGCTCTGTGGTGGGGATGTGTAAGTCCAAAACAAACAAGATGTTTTTCAGATGCTAGACTGTGTTTAAACTCTGGCACTTGGAAAAATTTATTTTATTTTATTACTGTAAATTGAACAAGTTTAATTAATATCAGCTCGCTGACAAACAAGTATGCTGGTTTAATGTTTGGTTTTCACACTGTGCAACAAATCCTGACACACAAGTCTCTATAGGAGTGGAAGGCCCAGACAGCAGAGCTAATGTGGTTCCACTTTGCAGCTATAAGAGTGGGAGAATCAAAACTGTGCAGCCCCCTCCCCTGTATGGATGAGCTCTTCCATTTCATTTTACAGGCTTAAAGCGTGGCCAGAGGCTCTCAACTTCAACAGTGCACGGAAAAATTTCCTTCTGGGAGAAACTTACATCATCAGCTGCTAGACCTGTCCTGGGTCACCATGGGTAGTGTGAAAAGGGAATAATTTACTGTTCCTGAAGCTCAGATTATCTCCTATTTGTCCATTCACCCTCAGCATGACCTACACCTCCTGTGAGTTAGCTCCACTATTTGGCTCTTAACTACACCGGCTCTAGTTGAATCAGTAATTTTATCTAACAAAAGCCACATGGGAAGAAAATAAATGAAATGCTGGCTTTTTAATGCCCCTGACCACAAAATGTGATGGCACTGCTTTGTTACTGGGTTTCTAACTGATTGCTACCTTGTGCACAGGTAGCCACTGTTTGTGATCAAGATGTCAAACAAACAGTTTTGTGTGTTATTGCAAACTGTAAAGCAGGCATAGTCTGGACACTGTATTTAAATGGAAGTGTATAAGTTCTTGGGAAAGGAAACAAATGAAATTTCAAATCTTTAAGACAATTATTTCAATTTCTCACCATTCCTCTCATAATTTATTTTGTTCAGAGAAAAATTAAGGAAAAAGGTTTTAATGACTTGCCTTTCATACCTCTTTATTTGAAAGAAAGATGGTAAAGAAGAGGGTATTTCTTAGCTTGGAGAAGCCATGGCAAAGTTAACATTGGGCATCTTCTCCTCTCCCTTCCTTAAAATAGTTTATTGGAACTAAAGAGTGGAAAGAGGAATCCTACTGAAAGAAAGTCTGTTTATGTAAAACTTGTGGACGAAAGTGTTCCAGAACATTAATTTGTTTTAAAATATTGGCCCTTAATACTGCCAAGATTAATGAAACTAACTGTCATCTGCAGAAGAAGTGCCAGTTTACAAGACAAAGCTGTTATGAATTATGTGCAGGATTTTTTCAAGATTTCAGAAAATTTTGATAAAAACTGTGTGTGTAATACACTTATTTGATACAATTCTCCATTATCTAGCTCCATTTTTTTTCCAGGACTCTATTTGGCTACTGATAAACAACTATCTTCACAGAAAAGAAGGTTTCCAAGAAATACTGAGGTAAATAAGACACATTTTTCTTAGGGATTAGGGTGATATGATAAGTTGAGATCTGATTCAAAGGCGGATCTGGACATAAATGCAAAATAGAACTCTGTGGAATCTCTGCCTGCTAAAATCAGTTTTCAGCTTCTTCTGTGGCACAAAATGCTCACTGTATCTTTCTATAGCATCAAAACTTTCATCTGTTTTGATATCAGGTTTCTCAAACTCCCTGAGTATTAGTGAGCATTAGAGAAAGCTTCCACCAGGGCTCATTTCCTTTGCTGAGGTCATAACCCACCTCTTCTTGTTTTCTCATTGATCAAGTTACCCAACATCCTCTGGAAGGTCATAGATAATTTTTTCTTTGTAGTTTCTATGAGGGAAATTCTGGTCTTGTATTCTCTTTTTTTAGTCACTTAAAAAAATGCAGATCCTTTATCCATGCTTGTTGAACAGAGCAGGTGTATTTAGCTGGTATAAAGCAATATAAATTAACTATAAATTTGCACTTTCCAAGAATTTGGAGCTGGTATTCCATTGCATTATTATTATTAATAACTGTCATTTCCTCTTCTTTGACAACATGTGTTCTACAAGAAGTTTAGGACTGCAGCATATAATTCGCCATAGCTACTACAACTCCATTGATTTCCACATAAATCTGTCATCTATAACCTGGATACTCCTTTTCTGTCTATATTGAACCAGAGAAGGTAATAAAGGTCTGTGTAGAGCTACTGCCATTGTAGATCTTATCCTTTACAGATGAGAAATGGGCAACTCTCTGTTGGTCCTTCTAGACCCTGAGAGCACCCACTGATCGTTGGAAGAGCCCTACAAAAGGAAGTCAGTAATTTCTGGAACTGCACTCATTTCTCTTTTGGCTCCAGGCTAAAGCTTGTAATAGCAGCAGCTCCTTTGAAATAACATTTTTGTCTGGGATGTTCTACACAGGTTCTGACCCTCACTGCTGCCAGTAAGAAATACCAGAGATCACAGTCTGGCCTCAATAATCTGCTCAGTACCTGGTTTGGATCCTACAGAGGGAATGATTAAAACCCACCATTCAGATGGTTAAAGCAAATTTTATGTTAGACCTACATAAACTCAGCAGCTCTCTGACATCCTTTGAGTTGAGTTTTCTCATGGTTGCACTTACATTAAAATTCCTCTTGAATGTATTTCAGCCTCCTCTTCTGTCTCTGCTCCCTTAATTGCTTTTTCACCCTCTAACACCATTCTCCAATCATATATCCTCATGAGATATCAGACAGGCCAGCCTAAGGACAACACTTTTGATCTTACACTGGAACTTCCATACATTAGCTTAAAATTTATATTTCGTAGTTATTTAGTTTTGCACAACTTTGCCAAAGAGTCTTTAGTCTGGACAATAGCTAGATACCATGAATTCTAGCCTTCAAGCTGCAGAAACAAATCACAAGCATTAGTTGGATAATTCCCTTCCTTGGGTAGATTTGTTTTTTACCAGGTCATGTCAATAAACATTTATTTATCGTAAGGTTTTCTCTTTTTTGGGATCATGTGTTTCAAAAGTACTAAGCCAGAGAGCAGAACATATGTTCCATTCAGAAATCATAACAGTTATGCAAAGGTTGATCCCTGCTTTAAAATTTTACCCAAAATTGTTTGGATAGGGACATGTAGACAAAGTAGACATGTGAAACTCAATTGTTGCCTCAGGTACAATATGGGTGGATTTTAATCTCTGAGGGAGCTGCATCCAGGAATGAGATAAAGGTGTTACTCTCTCAACACTAAGCAAAGTACAAGGGTAAATCACAGGCTACAGCAGCAGGTAGAAAAGTTAAAATTCCTGAAAATGAATGTTCCCAAATGAATTTCCCAAAAGTGGGGGGACAACAGCAGTCATTTTTAACTGTGGACTGAGTGTAACACTTGGATGATCAGTTTTTATCAGGGACCCAGAAAGACTGGAGTCTTTACTCAGATGAATTTCTGCTCACTGCAATGGGATTTTGCCTGATCAGACAGAGGAGCACATGAGTATAAAATGAAGCAATATGATGTCCTGGCAAAACCTGTACTGTTCATGGAAATAGCTTCATATCAAGGCATGTTGGGTGTTACACCTGAGTCAATAGGTGTGCAATTAGACAAGCAGACAGTGGATTTGGATTAACTTTTGGACAGTGGGTTTGAATTCGTTTTGTCTAAGGGCAACATTCTCTGAAATTATTGGTGAGGTTAGGAAAAAGAACTTGGTTTTAATTAGAACCCTGTGAGCTGTGTGGTTTCACTACCTTCCAAATCTGGCTTTAAAAAATTAATTAAAACCCAAGACTTTATAGAGGTTTATACTGATTATACATCCCACATCACTTTTTTTCAGGTGATAAGGTACAGACTACTGCATCCTGGCACAATTCCAGAGTGGATAATTGCATTGCCTTGCCAAGTTTTAATTGAATGAGGTGCTCTTCTTAACTTTGTCTCACAGTAAATTACTGTGCATTGTTATGCATTGTTAATTACTGACCACACATCTCTAGAGGAGCCTGACTTGCAGGTATCATATTGCCATATTTCTTCCAGAAAAGAGATAAAGCTAAAGCCCTCAAAGATGTCTAGAAGAAAGATGGCAGGTCAGGACTGATGCAGAAACCTGTCATCCAAACTTTTCTTCTCCTCTCTCTTCATGCATTTAAAATAATTATCGGTGTAGACTGACAAGGGAGCCCTGCCATTTCTTTGAGTATGTTCTAAGTGAAGGACAGACTCAGGTACAATTCCACAGCTTCTCAGTGTTCTGTTGTGGTGATTTGGAGGCAATTCTGGGGAGATCTCCAGTGGGCTAATTGAAGATGCCTCAGAATACTCTTGCTGGGGCTGGGAGGGGATTTGCTTGGGTTTTTTTCCCAGAGAACTGTTATTTTTAGTAGCCAAAACTGTTTGTGAAACAAGAGCAAGTCCTTTTTCAATATTTCAGACTGGGAAATTGGGCAAAATAGGAGGAGAAAAGAAAGAAAGTCCAAGCAATTTTGCATTTTAAAACTTTAGAAAGAAATAGACTGAAGAAAGTCGAAACCAAAATAAAATATTTCCAAAACATCTACAGAAACTTGTGTACTCTACTTTTTTGCTTGATTGTTCAATAAGGATTGTAATTTCAGCTTTTTTACCAACCTGGTATAAGAAAAATTCTGAGAATTCCAGAAAGCTCTATCTTTCCTACAATCCAAAATAATTTCATTTTTATATGACCATATTTATTTCCAAATAATGTCCAGAATTTAAATTTATATCACTTAAATGTAAATCTATACATATATATATAATTAATGTGTATGTAGAAAACACTTGTGTAGAAATTGAGATATTTTACATATGTATTTGTATAAGTAACAAGACAATTCTTCTGTGCACTAAGTATTGCCATTAATCAGTGTGACAGTTTAGTTTGAGAGCTCAACCCAGGTATGATGTGAGGGAGTTCATCCCCCTCTCTGAAAATACAGAGAAGAAATGAAAAATAAGAAGCAAGCAGAGCCCACACGAGGCAACAGGAGGTGCCTCAAGGTGCTGAGATCTTAATCTTAAAACTACACAGATTTTGAGGAGAAAAGCTGTATTCCCTCTAGTTTTAATATCTTGCAGGGCCTTCTCTCCTACTCTGGAGTCAAGAGGGGCAAGGGTTCTCTTTTGTAATTTGTGTAGTTTAAGGTATATTTTTGAGCAACATTCATTACTTTAGGCAATGTGCCATGACATCCCTATCCCTTCTCTGGAAAGCAGAGAAGGAAGTCAAGGCCTGCAGCAGACTTGGAACCAGGATTGCTGAAGTACAAACAGGCAAAGAAGGAAGGAATTGATCCTGAAGACATTTGCTGTGAGAAAATTATGACCACATACAAATTCTTCAGGAAGTTGTGAAATTTGCTTTAGGTTGTTGAAGAGTTCATCTACCTTTTATTCCCCTCATTCTCTAAGAAAAAAGAAATACAATAAGTTTCTTGAGCAGGAAGATTTTAAATGATTGAAGAATCTCCCTTCAGTATCCCAAACAGTTGTTTTATTGGCAACTGAATCCCCTTTTTCATTACTCTTCAAAGATCCCTCCATTTCAATTCTACTTGTTCACATTCTGCTTCAAATAATACCCCACTGAGCTGACCACATGCAGGACTGTGTTCCAAGACCTCTTTTTTTAATAAAAATTCTCTTTCAGTGTCTCCACACCATGAAACAAATCACATAGCTTCATAAGCCATCAGACAATCCTTTCAGTTTCTCGTGCAGGCAAACTGAGCCTTTTTCATCTGATTAATTCACCAAGCAAGCTGATCTGGGAAGCATAAAAAGCTTCTGAGGCAGGGTGAGAATCAGCAGCTCATATTTTATAATGGCATCACTAATGCCCCAAATTAAGTGCTGAGGCTGTTTTGCTTGGCAATATCATTTCATGTTAATTTTGGATGGGACCGAAAATGAAGTTGTAATCTCCCTCTGTCATGCTGCGACTATTTCCTTGACCATCTCCAGTGCTGCATTTTATGAGTATGTGGCTGTTGCTGCTGGGTATGGAAACCACTGCACAAGTAAAAGCTCCTTGAGTTCCTGCCCCAAAGAGTTTGCAGACCCGTGCATCCATCCACGAAGAGGGCACCCTTGGGGAGATGTCTGGCTCCACACAGGGGTGGCCAAGGGGACCCAGAACAGAGTAAGGGCCTGGAGCAAGGCAATCCCAGGTTGAATTAATTTGACCTCAACCTCTGATAGAAAATGAACCCTCAGAATGAATTGCAAACACAGGTCTCACATGCTGCACCACATCACCCTTCCTGGCCAGTTTATTTTGTTGCAGGAAGGAATTTAAGAGAAGGACGTTTGATTCTTTGAAAATCAGAAGTGACTTTTTTCCTCACCTTGTGTATTGCTTTGGTGATTCCAGTTGACTCTGAGTAACTTTTAATTTTTTTCTTTTCTGAAGGTTCAGGCTATGGTTTTTAATGACCATGTACTATTCCATGTGAACAGCCAGTGCAACTGGTCAGCATCTGCTCTAGGGTTCTAACATGAGGTGCTTAACTTCAGGCATAAGAATTCCTAGATTTTTGCTAATTCACAAAGGTAGTGAACTAATTAGTCTTACATTTTTTAGACCATTTACCCAGGTTCAGTTTGCACAGTTTGAGAGCCATGGTCAATCGATATTGATATTTATAAAAATGTGCCATTTTTAATACAGAAATATACTTATTGGCCTTGGTTTTCACAGAAGAGTGGGTTTTGCTCCCTCAGAGCCTGTCCCCTTGTCAGCTTCAATTTATATCAACCAAAATGATCATGTTCCCAGCTATGAACTCTACATTTATTTCATAGATGCATAACAGGTCAAGACCTTAGAATTTTTTTTTTTTAATCTATGTCATTGTGATTTTAAAAGAGCCTAGAGGATCAGCAAGACCAAATTAAAATAAAAGAAGATAATTGCGCATTCATTCACTTCAGATCTTTGGATACTCAGTTCCAATTTAAAATAAGCACGCATTGGTGAGTAAGTCAAGCACAGAAATGCACACGGAACTATTTTTATTATTATTATTTTTATA
>VZTZ01014544.1:367646-375146 GCA_013400955.1 Drymodes brunneopygia
ATTTAATAATAATTTATAATTATTTTTATTTTTATTAAGGTTGGCCACTCCATAGTTAATTTTTACCTTCATTAAAATATTTTATTCTGTGTCTTTAAGTATATAAAACATCAAAGTTTCATTCTACCACTACCACCTCAGAAAGAGATCAACCCTCAGTAAGACCCTTGCCATTTTCTTTGATCTTGTAGAGACCTAGGGATTTTAAGCCTGGTGTTGGCTCTTTCAAGAATTTTAAAACTAATTGCTTAATGTTTTTATTGTGTTCTCTTCCCTAATTTAATACAATGTTTTATGAAGTTGTTAGAGACTGTAATCTCTGTATTACATTTTTGCTGTTACTGGTGGCACACTTCTAGCGAAATTTCAAGCTAAAGGGAATAATTTATAATCTTTTTTATTTTGTTGATAAGAACTTCTTTTTGGTGATCGTGTTAGTCTGGGATATAATTTTTCTTCTGCACACATATAATATTGCAATGAAATATGTAGGCTTCTTTTGTCCACTTATATTCAGTGAATACTTGCAGTTTGTGGTTTAATTCAGTGCAAATTACTTCATATCCGAACTAGAGGCATGTATGCATTGTTTTTAAACTGACTAAAATACTGTGGAGTGTTAAATGCCTAGGGATCATTCTGGACTCTGCTGAAGGCAATAGCAATCTCCCATGAACCTAAAGAGAATCAAAATTTCCCTGAAATGCTCAAGTACCAGAAGGACTTGCCCTAAGCAGCCTTTGGTGTAGGATATTTAGACACAGCACTTTTCCTGTCCATGCAAAAAACTTCCCTCTCACTGACAGTCATGACTGAACCCAATTTATCTCCTTCAGAGAATTCAAGAAATTCAGACAGCTCAGCTGTGTGCTAAAGACTCCAATGGATATTTTGGGCCGATTGTGGTTTCACCAGATCCTCAGCACAGTTTACAGTGGGATTATCACACTGATTTGCACTTCCTTAGAAAGTGCTGTTTCTTGGAAGGAGACTCCACTGAAAACTGCTGGTCTAGTTCCACTTTGTTAGCTGAAGAACCTGTTTATACATGGTGGCTAATTGCAATCAATTAATATGTGAAGAGGACCTGATCTATGTGAGTGACTAATCCCAAATCAGTTTAATCTAGAGAGAATGGAGCAGAGGGAAATCTTCCTTCAAGCTGAGCTGAATGAGGGGCACAGAAAGCATATATGAAATTTGTGCTCTGCAGGACAGACCTGTCTCAGTAGGTGAGTGCATTCTGCACTTTCCTCTGAAGTGTTCAAAATAAAATCTTCAAACAATAACCCACAATAACCTTCAGTCTCAGTGACAAAAATCACAAATACACATGGCAAGAGTAGCAGTTGAGAGAAATTTTTGCCAGGAGCAGATTAATACAATGTTCTTGGGGTTTGCTGTTATCAGAGTAAATAGAAGCCAATGAGGATTCAAGAAGACCAGGCTGCAGATCTTACACCCTCAGAAGGACATACTCCCATAAATTCAGGACTGCCATACAATTCCTTCTCTTTCAACTCAGTGCTTCCTCTGCTTTTCGGTCACCTCATCTTTGTCTTTAATCTTAGCCAACTAACATTTGTGATCTGGTATTTCAGCTCAGGTTTCTGCATCACTCAATGTACCCTGACAATTTTTGGAGACCTCTAACACACAAAATTCTGATGGCTCAAAGCATACATGGAATTCAAGTAACAGAATCTTTGAGCTTTAGTTGATGCTGTCACGGTCTGTTTTCTGCCTAGATCTGGATTTTCTTTGATAGAATAAAAGAAATGAAAACAGATTGCATGCTAATCCAGTCTTATTTTCAGTTTATGATGGGCATGTAGGAAGTTGCTGATGGCGAATAAATAAAAATACCATGCCAAGTAAATATTATTCATTTGTAGTCACATATGTACTGGTGGGCACGTCTTTGGGTTTCAAATATCATCCAGATGGAAAAACATCTGGAATTAAAAAAATATTAGGCAAAGAGTGCAATATCTGAAAGTCTAATTATGGAACTTTTTTCTGGGTCCAATAGCTCTGTAAAAAATCTGGAAAAAAGAAAAGGACAGGACTGCAAACCAGTGTACATCTACTGAATTATGTATCTGTTATATCAGGTTGTATGCATAGTTTTTAAAAATCAACTTCGAATTTTAAGATGCCTGGACTCCGAATACTATGATTAATAATGTAATATTTTAATTCCATTTAACTTCCACTTCTGTTTTGGCACAGTTGTCTTGTTCCTATACAGGAAGAATTTTTGAAATATTGAATTCTGAGTATAAATGGCTATTCTTGATTCTCTGGCTTTTTAGTGAGCAAAATAAACATGCTTTGCATTGTCTTTTTTCCTTCTATATGTGACAGATCATGCACTACTCCAAATGCTCTCGCATGGGGTCCACAAGTCATTTACTTAATATTAAGGCCTAGTTAATAAAATGTCAACAATTCTGATCTTTGACAAATAGTATAAATATTAAATTACATGGCTAACACATCAGTGTTCATCACTTGGTGTCAGGAAAAAATGGTTGTTTAATAAATCAACCTTTGCAATAGAAACTTTAGACGTAAATGCCATCTCAGTGCAATTTTTAGGGATGTACTCAGTTCTGTATAAATGCTTCATCACAAGAAATTACACATTAGACAATTGCCTTTGATTTTGTATCACCAAAATGGGGGCTTGTACATAGAGCTTCTGCAGACTTCAAAATATTTTCTACTGCTTTCCTTTCCATGAAGTTAAACCAAAATTATATGACAAATGAGGTCCCCAGTGTGAAAAAAACCTTTCTTTTTCTTACTGAAATTTCACTCTTTTTTTTTCTCTTTAGAAGTATGTATTGTTAAACAATTTTTGACAACTGTTATGCATTTTTTGGATCTTTCCATAATACTAAGCTGAACTGACTATTAACATGGAAAAGCTATAAACCATCTTCAATAAAAGTAGATAGTTTTTACCAAGGATTTTTCTGTATTTCACACTATTTCACAGCTTTGATGTCACCAAAAGATTGTATTTCACTGCTGTTACTTAGCTACCATGAATTATTGCTTTAAAAAAAAGGAAAACATTAAAAGATTTTTAATTAAGAAAATTCATGACAGCATTGAGTTCCTCCAGCATTTAGTGCAATATCTTTTGCTTTTTATTTTAAAAGCTTAATTGAGAGCTATAAAAAATTCCCAGTTAAGAATTTAGAACTCCTCAGTTGTTACATGAGAGCCTTAAAATACATTCCTACCAAAAGATTTCCCACCATAAAATAGTATGCTCAGTGACAAAAAAATATATATATATACATATTCCACACAAGAATTTGCAGCTCCAGAGTTTCATGGCTGAAAAAATTTGTTTAGCCTGTTGATCAGCTGTTGACAATATCTGCAAGTTAAATATTGTCATAAATCCCAAATTCTGAGTGAAGGGCAAGTGGGGCAGGATACATTTCTAGGAAGAGGAGTAAGGGTCCACCATTCTCATACTCAAACAGGAATGGTGGAATCAGCATTTGTTATTATGAAAGTTTCAATAGGCTAAAAAATGCCTCACAGAAAAAGCAAGCCTGATAAGAAAAAAAATTAATAAAAATCCCTGCAGAGCCTCACTATCAACAGGGTTTTTTTTCCTGTCAGTCTGTTCTTCACCTTGGAAATGCTTGGGTATGTGCTTGTTTTAGGGATTTATATACCTGCACTTAATGCTTGTACAGTCTAGACATGGAGATATTTCTGAAGACACAAAATGCACTTACACTTTCTTTGAAAGTGGAGTTAAGCTTCCCAGCTCATATTTGGCCCTGGACATAATTTTTCATCAAAGAGCCTTGACAAAGGCTTGGCTTGGTTTGCCAGCAAATGTTGAATTCTCCATTATTTCAGCATTCCAGGGGGAAATAACAACAGACATATTTTCAAATGGTGCCTAATTTTGGATATCCCAGCAAATTATCTGTCTTCTGGGATCAAATAGTATTAGTTTTCAGAATGCTCCAGTCCTAATGACAGCAAGAGTAATATTGTTGATAATTTTAAAAACTACTTTATGGATAAGGTGCAAACACAAATATCCAACGGAACTCAGTTCCTATTTTAGTATCCAAATAGCTGATCTAAATATCACTCCTAGTGTATGGGATCAAATAGCTTATCACCTTACACTGTGCAGTTTCTTCTGCAGTAAAACCAGCAGAAAATGAGCTCAACCTCAGAGAAATTTAAAACATTTATTTTTTAATGGGAAACTTAAGTGTATGATGTTAATTAAAAGAAAAGTATACTTCTCTAATGCTACTGATTTCAAAAGTACTTTACAATGATATCTTTCAGGTTAGTTATATTTCCTAATTTCTAAATAAGATATAAGATTAAGTGATTCAGTAGAAATATAACAGATTTTCTACCCAAAGCCACATAAACAGTATTTGGTTATAAAACTTTAACAGATCCATTTATGTACTAAATTATTTAAGCAAATGTAATGCTTCCAAATTGTATTGTTTTGCAAGGTTTCTCTCGGAACCTTTGCCATTTATCATACATGTACTTCTGTCTTTTTTCTACTCAGAAGCACAGCATGAAAAAACTTCATTTCACATTGAAACATCGCTACATGGAACAGTGTGATGAAATGAGACACAGGAGGAGAGTTTGTGTTATACTCTGGTAAACAGTTGGTCTACAGGAAGGATTGCATTTTATGCTGTGCCTGATATATCAATTGTGAGACCTAAAATATGACTGATCTGAAAAGGGGGGTTCTGTCTGTGGCAGGCTGTGTGCATGTGAAAGATTACAGGTAAGAGGCCTAGGCCTGCTGGGAGGTCACAGCCTAAATCTCACCCAGGAATTAATATAACTATGCAATACATTTTGGCAAAATTATATCTCAAGTATACTTAGTATCACTCTTCTAAATAGAGCGCTACAAACTCAGGCCCCAAGCTTGTAGATAAGACCCTGATGTTATTTACATGCTTTAGGTGAATAAGCACTTCCAATAAAGATCTACAAGAAAAACAGGTATCTAAATGTTTGCAGGTTCAGTATTTTGCTTTGTAGAGTAGCAAAATACTGTCCATCTCTCACATGGGATTCAAGAGCTGTGTGGTACTAATGCATTAACACTGACCTGAAGCATTTCAGATTTTTAAAAAGCTAAAGACAGAACTGTAAAATATAATCTTAATAACTTTCTAGATTAAATGAAGTGTGTTTGGGTTTATTTGAAAAAGTGAATTTACCCATTTGCTACAGTTATGTGCATTAATACTTTCCCTGGGTGTTGTTCACATCACGTCATGCCTGGCCTTCCACACAGTCCCGTGGAAAACACTGGCACCACTTCAAAAGCCAAGCCACAGAGTGGACCTGATTCAATTATGTACATAAGTATGTGTTTAGGCAACAATTTATTGCTGAGAATCGTATAGCAGTAAAGATGACGAAAGTCAAATATTTAGACTCCAATATATTGCACTGAAGCATAAAGCAGTCAGGATGAAGAAAGAAAAGTCTTTAGATCCTATCATGCAGGGAAATTTATATTAAAATATTTCTGCATCCATTGGGGTCATTGTATGTGTGACAAACTGAAGGTGAGTGGGGAGATAAATCTAGCATCATAACCTACACTTAAATGTAGAAACAACACACCAGTGTTTCCAGTCTAAAATAGGTCATACTGTAAAATGAGGTTGTTTTTAATATGTGAGCCTTGAATCCACTCAAAGCTGCTCTGTTTCCTAATCTCATTTACAGAAGTGTTTCTCATCATGCATAAGCTGTGAAAAGATGGCTGGGGAAAAAAATGTTGCATTGATTAAAAGGGAAATTTCTGGAGCAATGTCAGTTGAAACTTTCTGAAATTCAACTCTTCTCCCATAACCAGCCATATTTGTCCACTGTAGCACTATTATAATCAGTGGAAATATTCCTCTTGACTCCAGTGAACAGAGGATCAAGACCTACGAGTGACCACGAGAGCAGCTCTTTGTTTCCTCAATAGTGGTTTTAAAACTTTTGAAGTATACCACTGTTGCTTTAATCCTTTTCACATATGCACTTCTTTACTTTTCTCAAAATTAGGAGAAATTCTGATAAACTTTTACAATGGAAATTGAAACTGCTTTAATTTCTAGTGCTTAATGCAAATGATGAAAATGGATTGGGATCATCACAAGATATTTTTTTAGAAATCAATAATATCAGCTGTTCTCTGTTTAATTCCAATGTTCTTTGGATTACTCAAACAGTATTGGAGCAGCATTGAAACATGTCTTTTGTGTATGTGAGCCTTAATATGGCTTCATGTCACGGAAGATGTCACTATGAGACTGGCAGCACTGACAGCAAGAGACTCAAAAATAAGAGTTTAATAAAATAATTACCAATAAAAGTGAAAGGAAACAGGAGGAAGACTGCTAGTTAATGCTGGGCCAGAGTAAGGAAAGAAATGCTCTCCAGAGCTAAATATCTGGGGATTTATGGACATGCATTCCCAGTTTCAGGATGGCACTGCTGACAGCAGCTCTCCGGAATGGACAGTGAACTGTCCTGGATCCTGGGGACACTGTCACCTCTAACCAACACAGCAGCTCATTCCACTGCACAGCACAAGCAAAGCCCTCTCCTTGCCCATTAATCCTCCAGACTGTTTGATCCTTCACTCTGACTTTGTCCCCAGCTTATCCAGATAGCAGAAGCTGCCTGAGTTCCCTTCTGTTTGTTTTGTATCCCCAGACAAGTGCACATGGGAGAAGGGATCATTGTGGATTCTGCTAATTGAGTGATCCTTCTACAAAGCAGGCAGCATCACTGATGGAATGAAACTCAGGGTAGCAATAGCCAGACAGAACCAAAGGTGAGTGACCAACATTCCTCAAAGCAAAATATGCAGCACATACATTATAAACATCCATTAAGGGATTTTTCTGTCTTTGAGGAATCCACAAGGTTCCTTAGATGACAGGAATATCAGAAGCCACGATTTAGATCCCCCTGTAGCAATGGAAATAGAGGAAAGCAACAGACCCTGAGTGAGGCAGGAGCAGATGCTGTAACATGATTCTCCACGAGCAAAGCTGAACCTTCTCTGCCAAATGTGAAGCAGAACGAGCTTTCCAAAACATCACATCCTGAGTGGGGAAGGGCTGCCCACTGTGCTCCTGCTCTGGGGCAGGAGGAGCCCAGGCACCAGGGCTGTCCACCATGGTGAGACAAATCTCTACTCTGGGGGCAGAGAAGCACTGCCCAAGTGAGTCCTCCTCCTGCCTAAAGGGCAAGAAGCCTCAACACTCCCTGCATTTGTAATTGCTGTTTATATAGCTGAATACAGCAGATGAAAAGACAAATAAATGTAGCAATAAGAATTTGCTTCCCCTCTTGCAGGCAAAGGCAGGAACCATATTAAATTTACACACATGCTCTCAGTGCAGGACAATGGACAGTCTGTATTTTAGAAAACGTTTTGCTTGTTTTCACAGTTGGATT
>VZTZ01014544.1:380146-466636 GCA_013400955.1 Drymodes brunneopygia
TATCTGACTGGTATTTTTTGTCAATGCTTTTCTTTTGGTCCAAAAACCTGCTAATTACTGGGAAAATTACAAGTTTGTATTAACTTGTAATTTTAAACTCTAAAGTATACCATATTATACTGCCTTGCTCTCAGTCCCACACACGCATAGATTAGTGTATTGCTATATCCACACATTATATCAGACCTATTACACAATTAAGTATGATTATTTAGGCACATAATCCTTTTTATTAAGTCTTGTTTCTAATACCACCATTGTGCAGTTGTTAGCACGGAAAAACACTGGGGTTTATCACTAAGTTCAGTAGATGGCACACGATATCTCTTCTTTTACCAAAAGCTCTCTTCTAATAGAAGTTCTCTTCTATTAGAGACAGGAGATACTTAAAGCGTTAAAATTAATTGCAGGAAACCTCACATCACAACATTTGGTTGTTTGTTCCCATCTAAGTAACAACTGAGTGGCCCTGTGTGGCTGTTTTATGCTATTTTTACATTTCATCTGCCATTCCTCCTAAGAAGAAAAACTAATCAAAGAGTATATATACATACATACCACATGGGTAATATCTTATCTCCCTTTCATTTTTGCAGATCAACTATTTATTACACATGTATTTTTAGCAACTACAACCTGGTTTGCAATGTGGTTCAGATGGAGTGTATTAGAAAAAATTCACAGGAATTGGTGGATGATATTTTAGCTACGAAATATTTGAGGGGGAGGAAAACCACTCTGTTCAGACCTTAAACAGATGTTCAGATACAGGGTATGAGCTTGTACCCAGCAACTCAATTGGATGTTTGCCACTGCCATCAGTAAAAACTGCTCTTGAAAAACATGAAGTCATTAAAAATATAACTAATAATCCCAAAATAAACAGCACAGGATGAATGGATGTGGTCTTGCTGTTCTGGTTCATTTTGGTGATGATGGGTGCACCAAGGTCAGAATGGGGAGAGGTGGAGAGTTTACTATTAGAAAAAAAATTGCAACTATTGAAGCACTACTGCTGCATTTAAATGCTTCTAAATAGTCATGTTTTAGATTTCAAATTTAATTCTTTCTTTTGCAGACTAGCGAGTCATTTTCCACAACATTTTATAGACAAGAATTTTATCTTTTAGTTTAGTGATCACAGCCACTTTTTACATATATATATATAATTCTGCATCTCGGTAACTCATTGTGCGTTTTTTTCACCACCAGGTTTTATTTTGTATCCAGCAGTTAAGTTGCAGATATTGACCTTTTTTCTTATTTTTAGAAAGGTCAAATATGTTTTGCATCCAAATAATACCTACCAAATAGTAGCAGCAACAAATGTTGTGTTCTAAGTTTAGGAATTCCATCATAAAAGAAAATTAATCTGGTTGTCTACCTTTGCCAGTAAAAACACAAATATGAGTCCCCTATACAGCCAGGATTACCTACTTTGATATTTGCATGGCTCATCCACCAAACTGGGAAACAGACCAAATATCTAAATGCTGATGTCAGTAGAATCCCAGGGTTAAATATTCTAAATTTATTTCTATTATGTATTACAAAAGGCACCCTTCCTCATTAATTTTACTGAAGTCTCCAGATGGGAAACAAAATATTAATTTTGTTCAGCCTTAGGCATTGTTGACTGTTAAGGTACTCACTAAATCACTGATCTTATACACATTAATATTAGATTTCTGCTATAAAAATTTAAGACCCATGGGTATAAGGTTCAGTTTGTCATAAGTATAATTAATTGTTTTCAGAAATGATTAATTTGTCAAAATGGCAAACATACATATTGGGCAGGCAAGACTCCTGAGCAAGCTAACCTACCTTAAAGTCATGGTAATACTCATGGAATTATGCAAATTAATTGAGTCTTTCAATGTTGCATAAAATGCTACTACTAGTACAATGCATGGAACATTAGGCTGTTCATCCAACAAAAAAGTTGCATTTTAAAGGCAGGCATCTTTACAAGAGAGTCCTTATGGCAGAAGGCCCTTACAAGTACAATTTTTTTCCTGCAAAGCGATAGACTTTCAACCGTTACACAGAAGTTGTATTTTTTATTACAATTTTCAAAGCAACCCTCAAGAGAAGAAAAAACAGTAAAATTCTGGTGACCTGAGACAAAGGAACCTATGAGATTTGCACTCTGTGCTGATGCTAGGGGGAAATGGTATATGTCCTAGTAATAAGAGTTTCACTAGTAAAACCTCATTTACAAGCCTGGGAACTCGTGATACACTACATTAAAATCTAAAAAGATTAACTTAATCATGCAAATTAAATTTACTGTTTATCTTCTAAATAGTAAAAGTCATTGTCAACATTGAAATAGCCATATTACTCTAAATGCATTTCTTTGCCTCCAAAGTGAACCACACATATATTTGAAACTCCAATGCAGTTAATTATTATCTATAAAGTCCATTCAAACACAGACTTATGCTCCTCACTAGCCAAAACATTTTTTTTTATGCCCACTAGTAGTGTCTGGTTATCAATGAACTCAGTATGTTAGTGCACCAAATAAAAATATCCATGTTAAATACTATGATCTTTAATATCCCTAGATATTAAAGATTAAGTAGCCATAATGAAATTTTCCCAACCAAATCTCTTGGAATTTCCAGAAGATTCACCCTGCTAACTCTTCTTCTTCACTCCCAAAATCAGAATTTCTGAAATAAGAGATATTAAAAATATTCAAATATGTATTTCAGGGGCAAAGAAAAGCTTCTCTCATGGCTAAAAGTCTCTCTTCTAAATCCCATGGAGAGCCACAGAGCTGATTCTGATCTTCACCCATTTTATTCAAATGCCACCAACTGACTTTCATGGTTGTTCCTATTTCACATTGCTGTAAATACAATCAGGATTACAATGTACATAAAAACACAGGTAGGCTGTGAGTGCTCCATCCATTCTGGCACACTACAGAATAATGCAGGGCCATTAGACAAATGCACTAGTGAATCAATTATTCTGGTTTGAGGCAACAACTTCTGGCCTCAGAATAATAGACAAGTATTAATTTCAATCTCTCCAGTGTCAACAGTCTTGCTATTAACATATACATCAAAGACACTGTTATTATGACAAACATAATAGCTTTCCTTTTCCACATCTAATCACATTTTAAATAGTTTTTTAACTTAAAACTGGACCTTGTATTCAATAATTTATTATATTAAATGCAGATATTCTTTGCTGTTCTTTTACTCATACCCTGTAGAGTAATTATAAATACCTGACATTCAAAGGGGTTCTGCAACTTTACCCTAATTGTTTTCATTTTTGACATATTCAGTTAAGAATTAATAATTAGGAACATTATGTTCTGTTCCATAAATTCAGATAAAGTATTTTTCTTTTTTTTCTCAAAAAACCAAACAAACTAAAAAACTCAAACAAAAAAAATCCAACTCTGTTAGATTACCTTTATAAATAGGCTTAGAGAATGTAAAATTCAGAAATTTCAATCCAGAAAGAAATCCAGCTCTTAAACCCATGGGCTATGTGAGAGTTCAGGGAACCATGATGCCAGAGGTGCTGCATGGTCACCACTGGAGATGCAGAACTGGAGCTCCTGGAAGAGGCAAAATGGAGCAGAAGGGTTGAGGTCATAGCCCTGGATGGGGAGAACCTGCAGCAGAAATACAGAGAGGAGTAACAGGTCCAGCCCTGGCACAAAGCCAGCATTCAGTGTGGTACCCAAGTGAAGCCATTTGGAGAATTCCCCATTTAGGCCACGCTTGGGTATCAGAGTTCACAGCACATGCCAGCAACGATGCAGCAGGAGCACGTGGCAGCAGCCAGCTGCCCCCACACCTGGATTTAAAAAGTTAGCTATGGCAGAGCTAAGACATTGTAGCCCAGAGTCAACATTTGCTCAGCTGATCATGGTCACTGCCCAACCCTGAAAAAGTGAGGGCAGCCTGGTGGGTGGGTCACAGCCAAAGGAACATGTGAATCTCTCTATCCATTGAGCAGCACTGACACCATGCTGAGCTGTCCAGGCACACGTGTGCGTTAAACCCTTCAGATGCATTTCCCACTATTCCAGGTGCAGAAGACCAATAAGTGCCCATGACAGCCCAGTGCCTCCCTGGGTATTTCCAAAGGCTGTCCACAAGCAATCCCACAGCTACACAAAAACTATGATTTCCATGGGAATTAGCAGTGCTATGACCTAACCATGTTCCTCGAAAAGAGCCACACCTGGCCCTGCTGAGGGGAGGATGGGGTCATTGGTCGTTTGAGGTGTCCATCCAGGAAGGAGTGACTGGATAGCTAAACTAACGTGGTACCTGCTGTACCCTCTGATGCCATGTCAGTTGAGCACCTGACTTGGGAAAAAGTTATTTACCCATGGCCTTGGCACAATGTCCCTCTGAGCAATTTTCCATGCTATTATTACAGTGAGATTGCTGGGAATTTTCTTCAGCTGTGACCACTGAGCTGCAGAACATCCACAGTTAGAGAGCAACCCTGCCCTGTTTCCATGCAAGCTCCTGAAGCAGTAGAACAGTGTTGTTCCACTGCACAGGGGCAGTGGTGGGATGTGAATGGGGTCACACACGGAGGGCAGGCCCAGCATGATTTGAAACTTTTCCATCTGTCTACATCCTGTACAGCAACACATGAGAGACACTGGGAAAGTGCAAGAGCGTGGTCATTACATTCATGTCCACTCATCTCATGTTAGGATAAGTCTATACCTTCTTTCCACCTGAGAAGGCAGCTATTCTCTCCTTTTAAGGGTCTTTCTACCTTTCATGTAGTTGGACTGGGTTCTAACCCAGCATCTTAAGGTTCAAGGTTTGCTCTCATTTACATGAAGGAAAGAAGGAACTGGGTTTCTAGGCAGCATGTGTTTCTAATAGAATGTATATTATTATTTCCTTAATTGACCACAGTGTCTTAGAAGAGGTCCCATATCTGTATACGAATTAAGTATTTAGATACTCTGTTTGAAATCTATTTTTTCAGTGACCCATCATGTAACTATTGTGTGCATTTTGGCAGGCCACCATGTTGCACATGTGCAGCAAATATGGCTAGTAACAAATCATTGTGATGTCCCAAAAAGCATATGTTAAACTTGCTCCATAGTGAGCGCTCAAAATATAACATCTTGCTCATTTTACATGTCTTTTTTCAGTCTGAATACAAAAAGCAATCAGATCTCATTGGGGAGTTAATCACTTGTGAACATAGAGCAATGAAATTATCTAACACAAAGGGCCCTTTTTTTCAACCTTAAAATCACTGGTGAACCTTTCCACATTTATTCACTGTTGAAAATGATTTTGTAATTATTTTGAAAGAGTCATTTTGGGAGGTGTGTGAAAGGACTTCAGAAACACTCATACGAGAAAGTACTCAATGTAAAGATGACATAATTGGACTCAGAGCATTTTTCATATTTATTTTTCATATTTAGTTTCCATGAAGCCACTCACTACCAATGACTTACTTGCTATTACTTACAGGTTATATCCTGCATTTCTTAACAGTCATTTTTCACAGCTAAGTCTGTAGGGTGAGCTATTGCAAACTACAAAAATACTCAATGTTCAGGAGTTTTTGCAGTAGCAAAGATGTGCTGTGGTCAGAGTTTACGTCCTCACTTGTCCAAAATTACTTTACAGCACTAATCCCAAGTCTGCATCCCAGTGAGGGCTTGTGCCAATCAACCACTCCAGTTTATATCTGCAATCCATTTTTACAGGCTCCAAGAAATACAGGCACACATATTTCAGGCACATATTTTTCTTACATCCAAAAAGGGGGGTAGGCACATGTAAAATCAGCTTTTATAAAAAGATATCCATAAACATGTATTCCAGAGATGACATTTTCTTGTTACTGCAGGGCTATAAATCATTGCCTCTTCCTATGTGATATGAGTGTAAAATATTTATTTCATATTAGTATACATTTTTTTATATATGTATATAGCAACCTGGAATTCATAGGATATTAAAGAGTTTATAGGGTATCCTAATAATAATATAATTAATCAGTATTTGAAGACCTCAGTGTTCCATCTCTCCAGTTTGTGAATGATCAGCATGGACGAGCATCAGAAAATAAAGATAATAAGACAATGCAGGATTAGTGGTATGCTGCAGAAAGAGAACCTTTCTGGTGCCACATGCTGAGATGATGCTAACATTATGGTAAGAAAGCAGTCTCTTTGATTGCTCTAACACCACTATATTTCTGAAATGGTGGCTTTTGTTACCATCAAAATCAGAAGAGGTAACTTAAGACTTCATTTGTTCCGTAACCTACAATAAGGACTTCTCAACATCATAAATACTGCAAGTTTTTTATTATTATTTTACTGTGAACCTGACACAAATTTACTTCTTTCTCAGAGTTCAAATTTGGATTGACTTAAAGCACTGATGTAGGTAGGTTTTACACCACCAAATTAAAAACACTAAATAAAAAGGTATCATGCGTATGTCACCACTTTGTAGGTTTTATGCTCTTCTGAAAGCTTGTTTCTTTTTTGTGTGAGATTTCGACACGAAATTGCAATTTACATCAAATTAAAATGTTTGCTTTGATTTAGATCATTTAAATGTAAACTATTAAGTATGTTGCAAATGAAAATTGATGTAAAAAAGTGTTTTGTCTTAACTGTATCTACACTAAGGATCATTGCCCAAAGTAATCTTAGCCCCTCAAAAAAGCACTCACTGTTTGACCTTTAAATTTTCTCATGTATTAAATTTTAAAAAAAATTTGTCCAGTAAATTACATTGCTTTTTTGAGGGGTGAGAAATAATTACACAAAATCAGTTCTTACTATGTAGAGAACAAGACCAAATCCTCAGATGATTTGCGTCGTGGAGACATGATTCCCTGACATTTAAAACGTTAACATATTACCCAGAATTAAAAATTAAAGATCCAGAAACAGAAATTTTGCTGCATGTATAAAATCTGTGGAAACTGGAGTGTCAGTTCCATTCTGCAAGGGTTATCTTTTCTTTTGTTTGGCCAAAATTTATGTCTGCCACAAGAATGCGTCAGATGCCAAGGAAAGCACTTTTTTCTCTCTTTTCAAGTAGCCATCAGCAATCTTCAAACACATATAAAATTAACAAAATATGACTTGGCTACACATCCTTGAGTTTTACTAGACATGTTAGGGAAAGAAAGGGTTTGTGATATTTTCCCTTCACCACCAGCAACAGCGTCATTATGGCTATTTTAAAAAGTTGCTGCGCTGCAGTTACTGTGGCACATGGGACTGAAATTTCCATTACAATGCTCCAAGCCTGCCTCAGGTCCTGGAGACTGTGGGTATTATTTTTTTAAATGTTAATTTTTATTTTATTTTTACTTTATATGTAGAAATCTGACAGCACTTAAATTTTAATCATTCAGGAGCTTAATCCAGGATTTCTTTCAAAGCTTAAAATTCCCTGTAAAGCCAAATTCCTTGATGTGCAAGAAATGCAGAATCAAACCCTAGGTAGCTGGATCCAAGCTTTGTTTCATCAGCCAAGAAACAAAGTTCTCCTGATTTAAAGTACTGCACATAACATTGCTAAGATAAGGATTTTGTTTCCTAAGCCAGGCCCTGATCCTTTAATGAGCTGTGGGAAGGCTCACACACAGCCACACTGCTGGAGTCACACTGACTCCACTTGCAGGAAACTCCAGTTCTGGCCAGGTTTCCCTATTTCCCCTTGGCTTCAACGGGAGAGAAAGCCATCCTTTCCACTGTCAGTTCATTATATTTTAAGACCCCCTAAAAAGCATTTATTCTACACCCTCTGAATTCAGCAGGAACAGGACATTTCTAGAAGTGGGTTATTTTCATTTGATTGATATTATTAATTTAACAGTAAGAATAACTAAAGAGCACAGAATGAGAGCCTTTTTAATTTGTTTTTCTTTTCTAACAGAGATGACATAGCTCCAAAATGGCTCATCATCAGATGATGATGTATTCACCTGCAAAGGTGCAAAATTATTCTACTGATCGCCACAGATGCAACATTAAACAATTCCTCTAAACAGTAAGATATTCTGGGATTACACTTTCTCTACCATTTTTGCAACATTTATCTGTCCTCACTACAAATTCTTTTCACCAAAACATTTTCGCTGAAATCAGTACTCTTTAAAAAAGAATTTATTTCAAGAAAACATAGTTTAAATGGAAAAATGTCTCAAAGAAACTCTGTAATGTTATTTCAAAGATTCCCCATTTACCTTAGCAATTCAAAAAGAATTTCATCACTTTTTTAACAAAATTATTTCCAGTACTGTAGTATAAGATAACTAAAATCACTGAATTATTTATTTCTATGTTTACATGTCTTTTCTGTGGTGTCAACAACACACTTCAAAAATAACATACATCACACTGAGATTTTTTCCTGTATAATATTTACATGAAATATTACACATTTTAAAGTTTGTGCAAGCATTCTGCATTCATCATAATGTAAATCAATGAAAAAATACAAAAATACTATTGATGTACCAAGATATTAATTTGAAAATAAATAATATCTTGTTATTTTACATAAACATGATAAAACGGTGATGAAGAAATGTCAAGAAATAATTGTATTATAAAGTCTTCTGTAATTTAATATTTTGACAGTCCTACTCTACTTTTTTCTCTAAAAGAAAACACTGTTTACTATAGAAAGTAAGACTCAGTAGTGTTGTACATAGCAGATATCAGAAATTATTTACGAGTGGATCATTTTATGGATCTCCCATTGTTCTGGCAATACAATGTGATGATGTTCAATACTTCATTTCATGAATTCATCACTTTATAGAAACCCATTTTGCAACAAACAAAACATCTACCCACTGTGGAGTGCTTAATTTTGACAACTTTCCCAATCTAAAATATGGAAACATTGGCAATAAAATATCCTTCACCTTTAAAATTGCTCATAAAGGCATAGGAATTAAATTGGTGCTTACTTTCAGTTTGTGGAGCAACAAATCCCAGGCTGAGCCTGTTTGCATGTGGCCAATAGCCAGCATCATCCCCCAGAGCTCAGGGCTCTCCACACGCAGTTCTGTGTCAGCCAAGGTACAGGAGGACCTCTGGCACCAGCACCAACCCCAGCCAGAGGACACCAAGACACAGCACTGGTGTGAGGAGCAAAGCTATGGAAGATCCCTCACCAGCCAGCCAGGAACATCTTTGAAATCTCAGCAAGAGCCGCCAGGGGGATGGCCCTCTCTTACAGAGCACGGGGATGTGCTTGCTTTCCCAATGGTGAGATAATTCTTTATAGGTGGGATGAGCTCCTGAGCACAAAGACTTCCCCTTCTACCCCCATACCAGACACATCCAGACAGAATCAAACAGTGTCTGATAGCCTACAACAGCACCAGAGTTCACCCCATTCATCTCACTTTGGGGAGTGCAGGGGATAGCTGTGCTACATACGTAGTAATAATTGGCAAATCTGAGCCGTTGGAATGACCTCTGCAGGACTCACTGTTTTTGCTCACAGCCAGTTTGTGTCACCAGCCTATTTTCAAGGTTTTTCTCTACCCCTGCTAGCTCTGAGTCTAGTGATTTTTAGGTATATGACATTAGCCTGTATTAGCCCAAATCTACTGCACAGAGGCCTGAGCAGATAAATACCAGGGATTAATTTAGAAGGTCAGATTGTGGAAGGAGGCAGCCCCACACACTTTTCTCAGTCCCACTGCATTTGCTCTGGGGATGCATGGCTTATTAACATTCTGGTTAATAAAGCACATTTATAGCTTTGAAGAGATCAAAACAAGACCTGTTTGGGGAGATTTGGGTAAAAGTTCTCACATGCTTTATAAATGCAGGCCAGTACACTGTAAGCAGGTCACACCATGTCCCCTTGAAGAGCTGCAGGCCTGAGCACCACATGAAACACCTCATCAACACTTCCAGTCGAAATCAAACTCACCCCAACAGCAACAGCACAGCGTTCTGTCATCCCGAGGCACAGGAATGACACACAGTGACTGCACAGAGAACCAACAGCAAAGCCTCAGGTAGCTGGATTCTGACCCGCTCACAGGGATTTTTTTCCCTGACTGATGCCGGAAAATTGCACGCCAATTTAGAAGGACAAGAGGAGCCTGGCAAGGCTGGACACCTGCACTGCAGCGTTTGGGCACATGCCCACAGCCCCCAGCAGGCTGCAGCAGGGGCTGGGGAGAGCAGGGGTGAGCTGACCCTCTCAGCTTCCCTCAGCCCAATCGTGAATGTACGGTGAGAAAGGGAGGCCTGATCTGTCCCTGCTCCTGCCATCATGGGAGAGGCTGAGCCAGGCCAGATACTCACAGCTGCCCTGTCTGAACATACAAGAAAACACATCCTCTCTTTTGTTTTGGCTTTGCAGGCAAAAAAGTAGGGGGTAGCTGTAAAACAATATGGCAAAAGAGCAACATCCAGCACGATCATCTGCACAGCGCTGAGCACACTTAGCACCCTGTACAAATGAAACACAGCTTCATTAATCGCTCCCAAGTCACCCAGCTGTGGGGACAGACAACACACAGCTTTCCATAAGTGCATATGGTATGAACCAGCGCTTGCCTTTTCCCTCAGTTAGTGCCTTGTTGCACAGTTTTGGCAATCCAAATAGTCGCCCCAAGACTCTTTGGAGCCTTTGTGCAAGGACAGCTCTCCTGCACGCAGAGAGGAGCGGCAGCGGCGGGGCAGCGGCAGCCAGCTGGCCGGCCAGGCTGCTGGACACCTGCCAGGGTGGCTCGCCTCCAGCACTTCAGCCCCTGGAAGCTTTGTAGCAGGAAGTAGCTGACAGACCATCAGGGAGGATGCATTTTGTCTATTAGGTAACTGAAGCATAATTTGATGAAAGTTAACACACAAAAAAATGAACTGAAAGAAATAGACAAACCTTGCTAAAGTTCACAAGAAGGCAGTCATATGGTAACTAGCTCTATGGTTTTAAGTGAGAGCTGCAGCACTGTGAGATATATGACATATTGGTGACACTGCTACGACATCACTGCTTTGCTCTGTGCAGCCTGCCATTTCATTACCACAGCTAATGTGCTTTGCAATTTTCTCCCATCCTACACCATGTACAAGAATATTTTCAATATCACCAAAACATTTCTATTTGTAATAGTATATCATTAACTTATTCAATAGGTTTTGTCTTTTCCTCTCATGCTTGAGAGATTTCTAATTCAGAGGCTGGACTGTTACCAGCCGTAAAAGAACAATATATTTTTACAGGTGTGTCTAGGGAAGGAAGATGGTCTGTGGCTTTGGTACTAGAAAAACAAGAGATACAAACGAGACCTCTGCCTTTCTGCAACTAACCCTTCAGAGATCTTAAGGCTAGAAAGGCCCATTATCATCTTTTAACCTGACCTCCAAAATATTGGAATACATTTTCATTTAGCAATTACTACACAAAGGCTGCATCACTAAGGGTACAAAAACCTACTCTTTGGAAATTCTTCCAGACTCGATGTAGAAATGCCAAGTGGTAAAGCATTTGCTGTAACTCTGAATACTCTGTTTAAGTGGTGAATAATTTCACTGCCAAACAGAAGCACCTGATTTCTAATCTCAAACTGTCGGATTTCAGTGTCCAGCCACTTCATCTCACAGAACACACTGTGCTTCTATGCCCTGCTTGCTGCTCAGTTTCAGCATCGGTTCTGAACTCCTCATGGCTCTTTATGATGTGTCTGGCATAATGAGATCAACTTGCAACTCCTACTACCACCATCTACTACCACATTAATCTTTCTAACCAGCACATCCCTTTGGAGCTCGCATTCAGGTACTTATCCACCACAACCCTTAAATTCTTCTCATGGTAATTGTTTTCAATTAAATTTTTCCTTCCAGTAACTGTGACTTTTATGTGTTTGCAGACACCACAGCTGAGAAAAAAAAACCTCTTACCACAAATCTATTACAGACTAACTTGTTAGATTGTCACTGAGCTCAAACAGCACCTTTCTGCTCAAGTGTTATAGAGATTGGGACACTCTCCACTCTTCTCCACTTAGGTCTGGCTTATTGTTCAGTTCCGCCTGGATCTAGGCTCACATTTTGATGGGCTTAAAAGTGAACATGCATATGTCTGACAAGATGTGAGATTAACTTCTCACATTTTCTTAAGCACCAATGGAAAAATCCATTTGTTTGTGCTATAAAGGCCTCTCTCATTCCTGTTTCTCACTGACCACAAATGTGCTTGACTGTGTTCCCTAAAATACCATGCAGAAAGGTAGAGAGTTTATCCAGGTGTTGCAATGACCAGACCTTGAGATTGGTGTTCCCTGTGCTTCATACTCTTGAGGGTATTTAACAGAGGGCTAGGAAAGTGTAGATTGAAGGGGAGAAAAATCTTCGGTCCATCTCTATTCCTATATCTATCTCTGCCAGAAGATTTAATGGCTTATATTTAGGAAACACCTCTCAGTTGGCCATTCAGAGAGAAAAGCACTCATGAACTTAGAACATCACTGTGCCCACCAGCAACACCGGCTGTGAACAGAGAGAGGACTCCAGATACTGCATTGGTTTGAATTTTGCATCAGCTGTCCCCTGATTTGTGGTGGTATTCCTTCTCACAGCCATGATAAGAGCTGCTGGAGTAGACCTTCCCATGCTCAGTTCTGGGTGAAAGTAAGCCCCAAAGTGTTACAGGTGTTTTTTGTCATTACAAACACCCTACTGCTAATATATAAAAGAAGCAAAACCACATATAATCAAGAACCCAGGAAAAACCTTTCACGTGTGCTGCAAAATATAATGCACTGAAAATCCATAGGTATTACTATGGTTACTAATCCAGAGATAACTAAGGTTTCCTGCCTTCTCTTACTTTGCAGGTTTCTCTGTTGTGCTTTATTCACAAGAAGAGTTCAATAACAAATTATCCTTAATTTACTGCCACTAATGATGTAGGCAATTTTGGCCCCAAGTTAGCTGCCTTAATACAGGCAAAACACTCAGTGAGGCAGGCAGAATCCTTGCCTGAGTGAAGAAGTCAGGATTAGGCCCACTTTATTATACAGTTATTTATTACACAATGATAATTAACATGAGGCAGACAAGCTCATTTATTCGGCAACCCTGGCTGAAAGACACTGTTAAAAGTGCTGAGCATAAATAATACGAAGAAATGCTTATGCAACAATAAGAAAATGTATGATTGTGTATTCTATCACATAGCTTAAAAACTGCAGGTTAAGCAAATTACCACTGGCACCGCATATCCGTAATTCTGCCGATCACCTAAATGAATGATCAGGTATGATCCTTTCAATTCTAGCAGCGTTTCTTTCTAAATACCTCACTATTTAGCAGCCTAAAGGGAGCCAACACATCAGTAGTGCCTTCTATGCACTGTCGAGTCCCAGCTTGAGCACACCAAACTCTGAGGCCTTTTGAAATCTTTAAAGACAATCACACATAAGACAGTTTCTATATTGCAGGGCTGGGTAGCGCTACTGCAGCACAAAACAATATTTCAAGCTTTCTGATATACATGTGTCACCTCTATGTGACAAATAGCTTGTATTAATTAGGCACTAGACTTGGTGAGATTGCTGTTATTAACTGAGAGAAGATGGGTTGAATTTAATTGTGTGTGACATCAAAGTCAAGTGACTGATATTTCAAGCATCATTTAAAATGTTTGATATTGGAGTCATTGTATTCACATAAAGACTGTCTAAAAATATAAAGGAGAATGATGAGAGAGCAACTGAAATGCATTCATACAATCCATCTTATGAAGTGAATTTGATGTAATTTTGCTTGTATTTTTGAGTCAGTGTTGACAATATTTATTTATTTAGTTGTATAAAACTATTACTTTGAAGAACAGTTTATTTTTCTCAGTACTAATTTTGGAGACAGCTGGGATGGTTTGTATTGGTTCCAGCATCAATGTTCTCAGAAATGTGGACATAAGGGAGGGGGAACATAAAAGATCAGCTTGCACTGGGGTTTGCTTTATAGCCATTAATGAACACTATTTGGAAAATGTTTACCTAAGAAAAGCAGACTGCACATTATTTAGGCAAACTTCCATAACAGCTTGAAATAAAGAAAGGGGAAAAAGAAACTATGTTTAAAATTGCACATGAAAGAATATATTTAAGGAGCAAGAGCTCGCTATTGTACTATGCACTGTATAAATGGGAACTATCTCACACTCATCAGGATGTGAGGAATGCTGTTTTAGGGTCGAATGCTTCTCTCATTTAAGATGCTGGCAAAAATCCTCTTCAGTTTGACAGGGCAGAATCATACTTGTGATGTAGCATGATAATGTATACGGTGTTTTGCTAAAAAGTGGGTCAATAAACAATTGCCCCAGAGGATACTTGTCTATAATGCTTCTGCATTGTACCATTTCCTTTTAGTTCTTTCTTTAAAAATAAATAAAATAAATCACTTGCTTATTCCATGCTTGCCATAAAGCACACAAAACAATCCAACTGAAATCAGCTTAATTAAACCGCGACGCGTGGCAAGCAAACATGTATTCCCTAGGTATTCCCAAGCAAAGAAATCTGAAGTGCACGACAGCCAAAAGTAAATATTAACAATTTCACAAACCAGAAAGAAAATGTTCCAGTCAGAAGAACCTCCCCACTGCTGCAGTGGTGCCCTAGACCCACACACTATGGAGCAAGGAGGGACAGACAGGCTCACTGGAGGTGCCTTCCTCTTCCTGCAGCCCAAGGAGGTCAAAATATAAAATGAAATATGTATAATATATATAAATCAAATACATACATATGAATGTAACGTGTGCATATATATATGTGTGTGTGTGGATTTTCATGCTTGTAAATATGTGTATGTTATTTTATATCAGCATTTGTACTCCCAGAGTCACTAGCACAACCAAGACTAGAAAGTATGTACGAATGATATAACCTCATCCCAGTGGGATTCAGTTCTCAGAGGGACATTGTCTTCCCAGGGATATATTCTAGATTGATGGGACAAAATGTTTAATCACATGTTTAATTGTAAGGACTGATTTTGATGGGGAAACTGATGAGCATAAAGCCAAAAGACACATAAATGCCTCAGCAATTATATAGGTAGAAAACCCAATAGCTGATGGAGAATTCATGGGGAAACTCCAGTTTATGTGAGAGAACAATTCACTCCCATTTCTCCACAGCAGTGGATCAAAATCCTTTTTGAAATTATCCAAATTCTCTGGTCCTCAGTTATAATACGAAGGTGCACTTTTTCCTGATTCTGTACAGGATTGACATTAGCCTCAGGTTTTAACTAGCCTTCTGCTAAGAAAATATTTAAATTATTTCATTGAAAAGCAAGAAAAAAAACTTAATATGTCTGGCAAGATTCTTTGGCAGTTGCAATATCAGTTTTAGCATAATTGATAAAGTAATTTATATAACAAAGCAGATTTTTTTCTATATATGAATAGTTCACAGAAGTAGCTCTAGATTCCCTGCAATTCATTTGTTATTAGGAGCTATTTAGGGAATAATTACAACCTCTCACTGTTCTGTCCTTCATCTGACAGGTAATCACTGAATATTTTTTGAAAAATCCATAGAGTATGTTCCTACTTTTTGATAAAATTTGCAAAGCTCTCTGAACCAGGTTGCAGTACCATATTTGTAAATTAAAAATTATTCCTTATATGTATATTTAAAGGTGTTTAAAATGCCCTGTTTCCATAGGCATCTCTGCCAGAAAGCTCATCTGCCTAAAAGAATATTCAGGGGAAGCAAATATTGAAGAGTGTGAATACAATCAAAGCAAAAAATGCAAACAGATATCTGAGGGGGTTGTATTGTTCCTTCTACCCAGCTTGCATTGAAAGCTTTATATTTTGAAATTAAATAATTTAAAAAGAAAGAGCTCTTCCTTTGATTTGTGGCAGAATATACTTTAAACTAAACTCACACTTAAATTCTGGCAGCCCTGAAATCAGTCATTCTTCCTGACTAATGCTGTCTGCTGAGTTGGTTATGGGATAAAAATGTCAAAGGGAAAAGTTAACAATTATAACCCTGTGCCCACATACGTTCATGTATTTAAATGCAGCTCAGAGGTGTTATTTGGGTTTGTAATCAAGAATTTTCATAACATCCACAAAAAAAGCAGGCCTCAGTCTATTAATAGCCTTCATTTGTCTTCAGAAAAATGGTGAAAACCTTAAGGCAAAGTTTTGAAAGGCGTGGTGCTACTTCTCCTTTGAAGTACAAAAACTGTTTATGTATCAAAAATGACTGTGACATAAAAGTTTCTTTGGTTGAACCTAAGCCAAATCTATTTGGTCTTTAAACTTTGCTAGCATGTTGTCGTCTGTGACCTTTTTGGAGCTGCTTTTTGAGCATCATTGCAGTGACTGAAATATCAGTAAGTGTGTTTTGGATGGCTTCCAGTCAGCTCATCTACCTGTCTGTTGTGAGAGCCTGAGCTTGCTGCACTGCTGCCACACAGCAGTGCCCCGGGCATTCTTTTTCTCTCCTCACAAACACACGTGACTTTCCATTTTTGCAACCATTTGTAGTTCACTGGCAGATTTATTGACCAGGAAAGTTCATGCCTCCTCTGCGCTGCCCAAATAGGCTGCATTTTGTTTTGTTTTGTTTTGTTTTGTTTTTAGCTGGACTTCTACCTGACCTCCAATGTTGCAGGAATCATTTTACACCAGCAATTAAAGGCTGGACTAGTTATTTGTAGCTTGCAATTGTCCCCATTTAGAAGACTAACTGTCCAATTGCAAAGCTTCTAAATGGGTGCAATTGCAAGTTCAAACAGTTGGGCCCATGTGTAATGACGGTCACAAAATTGGGCTCACTTATGTCGGAGGTTGCTGCAGAAGACACAGGCCACCAACTAAAAATAATGGTTCTTTGCCCGGTTGCTGCTATGTGTTGGTTCATTACAGGAGCAGGAATGAAAGGAAAAGCCTCTTGGTGGGAATACAGAAAACATAAATACATTAAGACAATTTGAGACTATAAAGTGATCAACGTGGCGCCTAGGACAAATGATCATAACTGTCTCATGCCTAATCACCCATTTCAGACACAGCTTTATGAACAAGTTTTGTTCTCTTTCATATCTTTTCTCTTATTAAGGCAGAACAGTGTCAGTGGTCAGAGGACTCGATTCCAGGTACCAGAGGTGCAGGCTGTGGGATGCCACTGGCCATTTTAAACCATCTGCTGAACCTACAGCTTTTTTCCTTCTCTCCACTTGAAAGAAGTTGATCAGGAAAACACCAGCTGGAGGTTTTTTCTCCTCTCACATAGTCAGACAGTAGGTACAGTGCTACTGCTGTCAAGGAAATTGTATCTAACTCATTTTAATCATAATTAGGAGAAAATTCCCACCTTTTTCTCCCCAATGCAAAAGTATTTTCAATGGTGAAGGGCATACCTCCACAGGTAAAGCCTCCCTTTTCATGACAGCACAGTATCCCACACATATCTGGGGTTCTCCCCAAAGCATATCCCAGCTTGAAAATGGGAGTGCAGCCCTACAGACCCAGGCACTCCCAAAAGTATCCTGTTTTCCAGCCCTTCATTACCACTGTTTAACACCATGGCACAAGTAAGAAACAGCTCTGCTGCATCCACACGAATTCCTTCACCCCAGCCTCCTCCGACCGGTGTGCCTAATCAGCCACCGAGCACGTCAAACCACTGCTGTTCAACTCATCTGCTGATGACATGAGACACATCTGGGCAATGGAACAAAGGGAATATTCTAAAATGATTATGCTAAGAGGAGAATTAATATTCATCCCCAAAAGGTGCAACTGCCAGCCCAGAACAGTAAATAAAATCGACTACCCTACAGCACCAAAGTCCTGGGGAACAGGTTCTCCCAAATCCATTGAAACTAAATTTCTTTTGGTGAGGATGAGGCCATTAAGACAGGTATCCAGGTCAAACAGAAATATATTTAAATATAATTGCATTTTGTTCAGTATTACGTGCATTGCAGAGTGGATACATTTTGTGGGGATCCAACAAATGATATTTTAATGTACATACATAATTTATTGAGCAAGGAGTAGTCTTGGCTGAATGAATGTCAGCCATTGAAGATCCAACATGGTGTATTTTCATGCTTATTACTTAGTACAATAGCGAAGAAGGAAGCATTTAACATATTTATGAACTTGAAACATCTCTCAAGTTCCACGGTGCAGGACTATCACAAATGTTATCACATTCTTCTTCTACAGTCACGATAAGAAGCAAGTTAAGCATTTGTTATGTATTTTTCAACATAAAAATGGTTGAAATAGTTACAGATTACTGGCTATCTTTTTCTTTTACTATTTCTGCAATATTATGAAATACAGCTAGAGAACATAATCTGCCTTATCTTGCCCATAATTCCTGTTTGTCTTACAGAGAGTGAATAAGATTCAATATCTAACCAATTTCTTCATAACTGTCTTAAAATTATAACAATTGGATTTTTAAAAATCTAGTAGTTCCAGCTCCAAAAAAACCACAATTTTAACAATATGTCTATCATGGAGCAAAATTACCAGCTGTCTGTTTAAAAATAGTCATTTTTTAGGTATTTTCAGTCTAAACTTTACACTGCAGATGTGCCTAAGGACTGTAAGGTAATGAGCATTCAGACTCCATGATCCTGTCCTTGGCCTCGCTGTGCTGATGAGATATTTCACTGGATACATTAATTAGCTTCAAAAGTTTCCCATTACTGTGGTTGCTCCCCATAAGCAAGTCCTTGATTTTAGATAGCAAGAGCAGAATTCATTTCATATCAGCTTAATTGCCTCCAATTACCTACAGCCACCTAGAATTACATGGTGACCAGAATTAGATGTGCTTATTTCTTTCCATCAGCCTTAAACGTAGCTAAGACACAGTGATTCAAGTTCAGAGGTAGAATCTCTGTGACCGCTCTGCAAAGTTAGATTTCAGAGATGAATCACATTCCTGCTTCCGGTGCTGAGAGGCCTTTGCCTCCCATTGATTTCAGGAGGAGCTGCATGTGCTTAATGTCCAAAGAGCAGTAGCCACATTTTGAGGCCAGCTCTGCACTTAGTGCCTCCCATTGCTCTCATTAGGCACCTGGAACCTGACCCGGATCACGGAGCAATCACTGCCGCTGCGCTTCGCCACGCCACCACCTCCACCCTGCTGAGATAAAGCACCTATTTGGACCTCTTTGGCTCTGAAGATTCACTGGAGAGGAGAGCACAAGTGTTTCTGGAGAGCGAGGAAGAAGAAAATTAGTCTTTCAACAGGCTGTCATTACATAAGTAGGATAATATAAAATTTTTTTTTCTTTGACAACTGATTTGTGGAAGGTAGAAGCAGCAGAGTCTACAGCAGCCTAATATGTCCTAAATCCCCACAGGTCTGCTCAAGGCAGAAGAGAAACATAGGAGAAGCAGTGCCAGAAGACACCTGGGGAAATGGTGTCTCCTTCTTCCTCTGGGCCTGTGTGGAAAGCCCTTAGAAAATTTTCAAACTGATTTGCTTTCTGCTTTCCTGATTGTTCAGTGATAATAAAAAAAAAAAAAAGAATGGCAAAGATGAAAAGCCTTTAAAGGACCGAGGCTTGGAGCTTTATTTCCATTTCCTGGGCTAGTGAAACCACCCACTAGCTCATACAGCCCGTAGGCATTCTCTTCCCTGAATTTATCCTCACAGGACACCATTGCTTACAGTTTTTCTATTCTGTATAGGTTCTTATACTGCCCTCGTCACCGTAGTAGCCGAGTGCCTCCAAGTAGTGCATTATGTGATGTGACTAACATCTGTGACAGCCAAAACAGGAGGCTGCAACAGTTAAGGCCCCAGTAGCCTTTCCCCTACACAGCATTTCACTTTCCAACACTAATAACTTTCTCTCTGTGAATACACAGTTAGATTGTTGTGGTCACATTTGTAGCAGATCAGCAACGTTTCATTCCCTCTGATGCTGAATTTCTCACTTTAGTAAGGCAGTGTGGGGATCATTCTCCTTCATTCACTGAAATGCCAAAGGCTGGATATTAGTCTTCAATTATATTTATTCTAAGAATATCAGCAGTGACCACAAAAACATGGTAGGCAAGGTAGCCTGGACTGGAGACGCAAGCCACAGGCTTCAGAAAAGGTCTGTGTAAAGCACAGCATTTGGCACTACCTGCAGTGTGAGGGAAAATTTTTCAGCACCAGATTCAGCCTTACAAGCCTTGGGGTGGAGGTTAAAGGGGCACCATGTTCTCCAGGAGTGACAACTGAATATCTCATTGCTGGAGAACTCGCATATGGGAACAATATGCCCGCAAATCTTTTAAACGTATGCAATTGCTTTGCCAGAGCAATTGATATGTTGTGGAAGAAACATTGCAGGGCAGGTGGTTGCTGTGAGATGATCCCACACTTGGGACCAAGAGTGAGACGTGAGGTCAGAGGTCAAGTGTGACTTTGTTAGAAGCAAAAAATACAGTCACCTCTGCACTGCTGCCCACCCTGCAGCACACAGCGCTGCCGAGTGCCACACAGGTTGCAGGATCACTGTTCAGTGGCACAAAACAAAGCAATTACATTTACTGTTATTTTTCTTGTTGCATGAAATGTGATGTTAAGATATATTAAATTCTATATGCAAGCAGAAAACAATATTCTTCTTTGCTGTCTTAGGCATGCTAGTTCATTAGGACAATGAAAAGGGTAAAATGAAAACAAGTAGAAAATTATGTTAAATAAATAATTACAAATTTAAAAATCTCTTGGCTCATTTTAGGCAGGTATTGCCCCAGAGGTTATTCACTTACCACTTCAGAGTTCTCCTTGACTTTAAAAAACCCTAATGGAAAGTCAATAATTGGGGGTGAAAGAAGAGAGCAGAGGACGGTTTGCTTGGGTTTTGTGAGTTCCCTCTCAAGTGCCAGACACCACACATTTAGAAATGTGTGATAATATCTAATGCCTAGATAATAATTGACCTGAAATAATATAGAATGTAGGGAATGATGCAGAGAATACTGAAGAGGTATTTTACTGATTTTAAAATTCCTTTCCTTTCTAATATCTTTTTTCTGCTGTCGATCTGAGGATGCCAGAATATTTCACAAATTTTATATACACATTCCAGGAAGGATTGCAAAAGCTGATTAAGAGCATATGCAGCAACAACACAATACCACAATTAGGATGGGAAATGGAGAACACTGGACTTGATCTTGCCTCAAGCAGAATGTCCAATAGCAGTGAACACTACACAGAAAGAGGGACAGAGCACAGATGTTCAGACCAGAAGACAAGCCAAGAAAGGCTTAAAAGATCACCAGCTACAAGACATTTCATAGAAAGCACGCTGTCTTATTGCTCTGTGAGCATTATCACGCAAGACAATGCAGACTCTAATTTAAACAGTCAGAGGGAAAGATCCTTAAGCTGGATGCCAGTTGGCTACAACAACAAATATGTATTGCTGTTCTGACAACAGTCACTGCGGTAAACTGCGCTGTGAAGTAATTATCCCAGAGACTCTGGCACCCCAGCACAAACAGCAACTCAAAGAATCCATCAATATTCTTCTGGGGTGACAAAGCCAGAAGGGGAGGGTAGGAAAACCGTAACAGCCTGGCCAAGGGGACATGAGGGCAAGCAGTGCCTTCCTGTGGAGATTGCCCTGCCGTGGCTGTGCTCCAAGGGCACTGTTACAGCACCTGACCGTGACTGCAGAGCTCTACATGTCACTGCTGGGATGCCAGTACCAGCCTACAAATACCAACCTCATTGCCTTGCAGGAGCCACTGAAGATGTACATTCATGTGCAGGGCCAAAATAGTTGTATTGATGCAGGAATGTATTTGCAAACTGTCAGATTTGTAATTTCTAAAATGAAAAAAATATTTACAGCAGGCTTGCCTGATGGGAAGACTTAGGGAAGACTTTCTGCAGGCTACTGGACCCCAGCCCACAGGGAGGAATGAGGAGGGAAATTAACCTGATTGCTATCATTTTTACTTCTAGTGTAACACAAAAAGAGAGAATCAGATGTGCAGTCACACATGCAGATTATTTCTTTAATTGCTATCTCCATTACAGAGATAAAGTAGGGTAGGAAAAATCCTCCATTACATAGGATAAAGTAATTGAGCAAGAATGTGCCCATGACATGAAGCTGAGAGAAGTCACTGACCATGCTTTACATACATGTGACCCATACTTCAATGGTGTGATACAAAGGTCAGGAGAATCGGGAAAATCTCCCATGATTTTAATGGCTGATACAATAATGTAAACTCAGTATAATCAAGAGGTTAGAGCCATGGCCCACTTCTCTGCTACACATATGCTCAAACTCATGTTTAATTGCACAGTAATGCTCATGATAACAAGACTTCCATTTGCCCAGTGAACACTCTGATGTTGCTGCTCTCACACCAGTGTTTTAATGGTCTTGTTGAAACTCAGCTCCATGGCACTTCTTTCTACAGTGCAGTCTGGGAGGATGTGGTGTCCCTCTTAAACTTTTATGCATGCAGCTCTAGAGTGAACATTAGGGAATGGTGCCAGATGCAAGTGTATCTGCCAATGAATGGCTGATTGTTGTTCCAGAAATGGAACTTTCTTTGGATGGCTCAAAGACAGTAGGAACTAATGCTTCACTCCAGCTACCTAATACCTATCTGTGCTATAAAAGCTGGTCCAGTAAATGAACATGACATTCATTCCATGAAAACTTTGTCCAAGTACATGCTTTGGTCATGAGTGCTATCTGAATGAGACTCTCCAGCTGGTTTCTACATCCATCAGTGTTAACAATGGCATGCACTGTCCAAGGTTGTTTAGACAAACAAGTGGGAGATGCAGTCACATTTTGCAATTATGCACTTAATTGTAAAAATACTTTTTATCACTTTCATTCTTTTTCTTTGCCCTGTGCCTTGTGCAATGATAGTCATCTCTAAGGGGAGATGTCCTGACACCAGCTGGATTGTACACGTGGGTGCAAATACAATTTTGTACCATATTGTGTCACTCTCCTGCTTTTAGTCCTTCTGTACATGAGTCACTCTAATGTGCTGTGTAGAAGCTGTGAAGCATGACAGGTATCAAGCCTGGCATATCAGCCTACATGTGCCAGATGATGGTGTACTTCTCCCACCTATGCTTTTCTTCTAGGATTTCTGGGTTAAGGAAGCAGGCAGGATAAACACCGAGCAATCAGTCAGAATACACTCTGAGGCATGCAGGACAAGCCCCAGAATTTATTTTATGTGCTTCAGATGCCATTTTAAACTGGCTTCTTTCCCTACTCAGTGTGTCTGTAACATGTAGA
The DNA here is from genome assembly GCA_013400955.1 of Drymodes brunneopygia. NCBI lineage: Eukaryota > Metazoa > Chordata > Aves > Passeriformes > Petroicidae > Drymodes > Drymodes brunneopygia. The sequence continues at coordinate 403,464 of VZTZ01014544.1, forward strand.
TAATTCTCCCTTCCAGACCCTTACACCTTTTTGGTTAGCTCAGAGAGCAGTGTTGATCTTTCCCACCTGGACTGCAGCTATCACGCAGTGCCTGTCATTCTCACACAGATCAAAAAGGATTTTGCAGGCTGTTGCCCTTGATCTGTACCTTATATGTCAGTGTTAAATGCTTCAACTGAGAGATGCCTGCTTAAAATACATCCTCACCATCAAACCAAAAGGTCCTGAGGCATGTGGAGCACTGCTTAGTAATGCTTCTGAGAGGAAGTCCTGGCCACCATGGCATCAGCAAGGCTTCCTGCAGCACCTGGCATTTTTGATGGAGATCATCCATCCAAATAGTGACCTAATGCAACCCTGTATAACTTTGGAGCCCAGGAGATAGCAGAGTATGTGCAAGTGTTAGGGTTTCCTTTTGGAAAGGAATTCGATGCGGTTAACAAATTCTGCACTCCAGGTACTCTTCATCCTACAGCTGCAACTGCTAGCACTTTTATAAAGCTGTCTTAATTACCAGTGACCCTGTGCTCTTCAAATGCATCAGCAGTACAAGGGATGATTCAGGATGACAGGGTCACAAGCAATGGGAAAGAGTGTCTGATCCATGCCCCACTTACATACATCTCTAGCTCATAGCCTATCTGCCCTAGATTAAAAAGAAATCTTCATGCCAAGAACTCTGTTTCGGTAGAATTTAAAAGGACTTGGGTTCCAGCACTTTTATTAAAGTGTTGGTAGGATCAAATCTGTCTAAGACACAAGCACTAGGACAGAACATGTTAAACAAATGATTTGTGGATGTGAAAGCTGGTAAATTTGAGTCTTCTGGACAAAAAGGATTCTCATCCTCAGCGTAAAGTTAACTAATGCCTCTAAATTAACTTTTAACATTTGGTACAAATTGTAAAAAAGTTTATGATTTCATGTCAAAAGATGATACGGACAGCTGAGAAAAATTGCAAGCTGACACAATAAGAACCCAATGCCCAAATTTGCTGTTGCTAAAAGTCCCCCTGAGGAAGTCAACAAGATCTAGAAAATTCTTCCCACCTCTGAGGATTTGTCCACAATGGCAATGCTTTTCAGGGAGTCAAGGGTATAACTACCTAGGAAAATGTTTGTCTCTCCTCATCCCCTCCACCACCAGCACTGCCCTGATCAGCAAACACAAGGAGGAGTTATTACATGCTACTTTTATTGCAGTAAAATAATTTAAATTATTTAAATCATTTAGAAATGAGAAATTACAAAGTAGCCTCAAGTGCACGCTTAGGTGCTTTGATGAATAAAAGCTCTCATACAACATGTAAAACAATCAAAATACTCCACTCCAAAACCAAGATGTTTATAAAAAAGACATCTATCATGTTGCTCCAAGAGCTAATCTCACATCCTCCTCTGTCCTTAATATTATGTTATGGTAAAATATTCTTTTTAAATAAATTATAGGAAAATAATTCAATCTTGAATGTTCTGTTGTTTGTAAATCTCAATGCTTATGTCTTTTTCTTAAAAACACAAATAATCCTCAGCATGCCTCTCTTTAGTGTGGCATAATATTAAGTCAAAAAGAGACATAGCTCTCCTCTAACTCAAGGAAAGTCAGACTGGAAGATCTTACTGGTGTGGTTGTTGTGATCACACTAATGTGATTCTGCAGCTGATCATACAAAATTTATCAAAAAGAAAAAACAAAGACCTCACTCCTGCCAAAACGTTAGGAAATATAGGCTGCCATAAGCACTTATTTAAATTAGTTGAAATGAACACATGCAGAAAAACTCAGAAAATTTTTGAGAATTTCTGTTCTTTGTCAAGATTTTATTTTCCCCCAGTTTCTGTGAATTGCTCTAAAGTAAGGGAAAGGAAGAATTAAAAACTAGCTGTAAAACCACCAACACATAAAAAGAGAGGGGAACACCAGGTATGTATAGTACCTTATGTAATTCATTCTTTTTTCTAACTCTCACTCAGAAGTATCTAATTTCAAATACAGTTTGTTCCTGTAGTTTCTCATTGCTCAATCACTGTTTATATTTGAAGCTATTTAGTGTTCTCTCCAAGCACTGATGACATCTCCAAGCACTGATGTCTGATGACATCATCAAGTACAATAATAACCTCAGAACCAACTCTTTGTTGTGATAAGAAAATGGTCTTCTCCAAGGCTTTCTGTCAATCTCTCATTTCTTCACCCAGTGTGACAACCTGATGCTTTTTTTAGTCATAGCCCCTTATTGGTAAATGGGTGTTATTTTATCCATGATCACTCTGTCTCCCCTCTCTTTTTGCCCGTATTGCTCCTGGGTCAGCCAGACCTGTGTATTAAAAATGCAGACAGATAAAATAAATGTGTTCATAAAGGAAAAAACCTGTTTTGTTAATAGACCAATGTGTTCTCTTTTATGTAAGCAATCCTCTAAACAATGGAAACATTCAAAGGCCAGACCAAAGCACTAGAGAAGTGTTTCTGATGGCAATATTAAACTAGCAACTCTTTGTTGTTCCAATTCAAAATAGTAGTGCATGACCAACACATTCTTTTCTCTTGAGAAAGTCTGACTACATACCAATGGAAGAGATGTGGTGGCCAAAGTCTGAGACATCATAGGATGCTCCTCAGAGCCCTGCCACCTTTGCCACAGTCCCAAAACGTCCACAAACAAGGCCAGGAAAAAATAACAGCAGGCAAACTTTGTGTTCATCTACAGAACATCAAATCCCATCCGTCTCCTGCAACATTGTCAAAACAATAAAAACGAGGGGGCAGCTAGGATGATATCTGCTAGAAAAGTCCTGAAATGAGTTAATCAGGCTCACCTGCCTGCCTGTTGCTCATTTAAATCTACTTTGCAAAATACCACGAGCATGTAGACTTTATAAACTTCTATTCTGTTCTAAAACGGGCCCAGAAATCTTTCCACAACAGCCAAATTTTCTGCCAGGTGAATCACCCACGGGAGAGGTTTCACAACTTTCACACACGCACCTCACCCACCTGTAGGGGAGGCGAAAGAACGAAAGAGCGGCGCTCAGAACTGAACCCCAGCAGAGCGTGGGGATGAGACAGGAGGGCACCTCTCGGCTCCACTTTCCCCCGGCACCCCCGAGCCTTTCGGCTGGCTTCCCGCACTGCCGGGGCCACCCCCTCCGCCTTCTTTCCCGCCCCTTGCCCAGCTGAGCACTTTTGCTTTCCCTCAGGAGCTGTGAAGTGCAGCCCCCCGTGCGGCCCGGCCGGGTCCCCGCTCCGCTCCCGCTGGCTGCGGGCTCAGCGCTCCTGCGCGGTGCCAGCGCCACCGCCGGGGCCGCCCGGGCTCGCACACTGAGACAAGGTGGATTTGTTCTCTCTGTGCTAGGTTTAATAATCTTAAAGCTCTGGTCATTCCCGAACCGCATCTTCCACGCGAACGCGGGCACGCGGGTCACAGGGATCCCCAGGAAAAGAGATGCGTCACTGCCGAATGTTCAGCATTAGGGTCTTGATCAAAAATGCGGTTCGGGTCCTTCTGCTTCATTCCCCACCCCCCTCCAAAATCTGGTTTGATTTTGCTCTCCCCTCGTCTAGCTTCTCACCCATTAAAAAAATAGAAAAGCATTACTTTTTCAGCTCTGCTTCCTCCAGACAGATTTGGCTTGCTCCAAAGCCTCTGTGATTAAACACACAGTAAATAGTAGTCAGACCAAAATTCTCTAAGCCTGTGACTTTTTTTGGTGCCAATAAATCCCACCGCACCTTCTCTTCAGCTGCCCTCAATTTCCTTGACTCTCTTAAGGCTGTCATGTACATCTGGAGCTGGGTCCCACTTCCATTGCAATATTTCCATTCTCTTTCAGATTCCTCTCTGAAAAGCTGCACACCATTAAATCTACATGTTTTCTGAACTCTTTAGAGCAATTTAAGGATTTGATCACTTTTTTTCCCCCCTTTGGAAATCCCCAGCCTAAAAAAAAATCACTTTCAAAATGTCAAGAATATTGATGTTTAAGTTTTTCCCTTTGACAATTTCTTGTCAAAGGGAAAAACTAAAAAAAAAAAAAATCCAAAAGAGTTCTAATTTAAGGGGAGGGGAATAATTTTTCTTAAGACATATAAAACAACATGACCCTAAAATGCTGAAGGCTGTCATTACTATTCTGCAATGCAGAAGTGAAAAAACCCTATATGCTGATATGGAAACAGCAGATCTCCAGTCTGTGTAATGTAATTTGGGGTTTTTTGGTATCTTTTTGTTTCAGCAGAAGATCTCTGCCACAATGTGTCCAGTACATCTGTGTTTTCTCTCATTTGAGCCAGAAGCACCATGGGGCAGACACAGTCTTTCTTGACATATTTTTCTAAGCAAGTAAGTATTTGATTTTTTTTTTTTCTGTGGTTCAGAATACAAAGAAGTGTGACACGGCACATTCTGGTGATTTATCACAGAGAAATTTAGAAGTAGCAAATAATAAAATTTTATTAAATGGAGACAACCAGGGGGAGCATACGTGTGTGGTTAGAAGCCACTCTTTATTCCTGCTCACCAGATCATCACTCTACACAGCCGCTGGGAGAATGAAAGCTTTTGAAATAAACAAAGTGCTGCTGTCAAAAGCAGAATAGTCTAAAGTGCAGAAATTAGAAGAGTAAATGGATCTGGAATTACCACGGGGATAAGGAGGAGACAAAATGTGTATCTAGCAGCATTTGGGGTCTAGCCAGACGTGTACTTTGCAGAGCTATGCCAGGGACAGGGATTGTGTCCGGTGTTCTTTGCTGCCCCTACCGATCTGCTGGCAGAGAGGGTTACCCCAGCACGCCCCGGCTTATTGCACTTCCAAGGAGGCCAGGTTAGTTCAGATAAACAGTAAGTCTTTGCTAATCTAGTGCATTTTGAAAAAATAGGTTAGAGGAAGCTTGTATGAGCAGCGCTACTAGCAGAGTGGAAGGGATTTGGGACTCCTGATAACCACCCAGAGACAGGCTGCGGTCACTAATATCTTCCACCAGCACAGCTGAAGCTGGAAGAGCACATCTGTTCACCTCCTGAAGAGGACTAGATTTCTGGCCTGCTAATCTCATTTTCCACTACATATTCAGTCAAAATAGCCCCTCAATGGCTGGAGATTCCTCTGTGCTTGGTTCCTTCAGCAGTATTAATTTGGCAACAGTAAGTGAAGAGAAAAGTGAATGTTAGTGTTTGGAGCCTGATCCAAATAGGGTATATAAACAGCATAAAAGTACATAGCCCTGCTGTATCTCATCCTTTGCTGCTCTTAATACTCTGAGTTCTTAAATCAGGCAGCTCCATGCAGCTTTAATTTAGTCAAGGGCCAAGCAGCTATGAATTAAGGAGCCATAGGGCTGAGCTTCCAGCAATCTGTTCTCTCCCAAATGTCCAATTAGAAGAGATAACACACTCAGAGATAAATTCCTGGCAAGAGCTGAGGATGAGATTTTGCTTGTATCAACAATGTGGTCAACACTTTGAGAATGATATATGAAAATAATGTAAGACAAAGATCTGAAATGTTTAAACAAGAGATCAGTTTTGGGCCTCTCAGAGGTAGTAAAGGTAAATTATTAAAGAATTTATAATTGCATTCATACCTAATTATTAATAAACAAGGATAGCTAACAGATGCTGCAGCAGATTTACATTTCCTAAGGAAACAAGAAGAATTATGGAAGAAAATCAGGATCAGCAAAACTATTAGGTCAGGAAGCCGAAATGCCTGTACATGACAAAAAAGCTCCTGCCAAAACAATCCAGGAGGAAGGAGGAAACAGTTTTAAAAAATAAAAAAAAATTATAAAAAAAGGAGAGATTTCTTTTCAAACCTTGGAGGCACTAATAAACTGAAGAAAGTTGACACAACACCTACGGTGAGAATGTTTCAACAAGTTGAGGATGGGTATCAGATCCAAACCAAAATGTTTAATTCTTATTGATTCCATTCAAGTGACTTCACCACAAGTTGAACATGAAAACAAATTGATATCTGTTTTCTTAAACATGCAAATACTCCAGATCAATATTGTGAAAACTTAGAGAAATATAAAATGTATTGCTGAGAAAAATTAACACCAAAGCACAGAATAGAAATCATGATGAGTAAACTGGACAGAAAGCTTGGAAGAAGTAACAGTGGGTCAGCAGGAGCAATTCTACTCCAGTTGATTTATTCACCACTACACTGTATGATTTGCAAATAGTGTGACAGAAACTACCAAAGGGATAAAGAATTGGCTTTGATTGTTAAGACAAGAGGTATTTGGAAACGGAGAGAAGAATCATGAAATTCAATTTTGAAAGATTATTTCTTGTTAATTTATGACCTGGGAAAAAATCCCTGAAGAAATTACTGAAGTTTTCACAGAAACAGCTGATGAGTTTGACAGATAAAGATGTAAAGTGATAAAATAAACTTGAATGAAATGGAAAATAAAACCTAGCAATTAATTGCTGGGAAACAGACTATTGTGGCAACATTAAAGTCAAACACTTATTTAACATTATTGAAACTATCAAACATAAAAAGAAAAGAAATGGAATACAACTGAACTTCAAGTTCTGGATTTTTTTCCAATAAAGAAAAACATAAAACACTTAAATACTCTTAAGCTGAGACAGAGTAGCCTGACAAAAACAGAACATTATTGTTACTGTGCAGTGTTCAGGAAGACAAGTTCAGCAGCTGTACCTGCCCTTACTCAAACAAATATATTACAAGGCTACATTTACATGAAGAACGTTTGGCATTGGAATGGCATCAACAGGATTACTGAAGTCATTTTCTTGTTCCTTGGGACAGACTACCCAGGTTAGAAACAGTGAAAGGCACTGGGTATTGCCAGGTTTCAATCATTGTTCTACCACATTCAGATGGCATCAGGTCCTTCATATTCTCTGAGTACAGTGTAATGACTTTTCACAACACCGTCATAGCACATTTAAAACTTATCTCAGGAGCCTTTGAAGATAATTTCTATTCCATTTTCATCTGATTTAAATACCTGCTTTTACCAGATATTGTTTTCTATTCAAAGGTTCAAAAAATTTCCTACTAGGGTATTTTCTCCTTTTAAGTAAGGAAGAATTTACAATAGGTTTACAGTCAGTGAAAAGCAGAATTTTAATTTCTTATGTATTAAATACTTCTAGAAAAGATTTTCCTCTCAGTATAGAAACAAGTCTGTACATTTAACATCAATGAAAACTGTTAATCTCAATAGGAACAGTTTGATTTAGGACACAGAAGACTTTCCATCTCCTAGAATCCATTCAGACCATTCTTCTGCCATTGCATGCCAATAACCCATGTCCAACCACAAGATAAAAATCATCCAGTCTCCCATTTGCAAATCTCAAGTCTCACTTCTTCATTTACACCCAAAAATATTCTGCCTGCTGTTTCCTCCCCATCCTTTTGGCAATCGCCATGATTACACGCATGGAAAAACATTATTAGGAAAGTCTAACGGATTTTAATTGTTTGCATTGCAAATGTTTCTCCCTGGTGGAAAAAAAGCTCTAATCATATTGTCTCATTGCTCATTCTTTACTCTTGTTCCTGTTGTCTCTATTGCTCTCTCTCCTTCTGTTCATTCTTCTCTCCAACCTGCTTCCCCAAACATATTGCCATGCCATTCTCTTTACTCTTCCCTGCCCTGCAGGGAAGTTCATTGCTCTCCCCTTTCTATCTCTTGGTGATGTCACTTCTCCTCTAACAGAATCTGCAGTAAAATCCATCTCCTCCTCCTTGCTTCCTACAAACCATATGTAAAAGCAGTAGCAGAAACTGTGAGATGGCAAACGACCCCTGTAGAGATGGGGCCTCTGCACATGGTAGGAAAGCTCTCTGATGGAAGAACATAGGCTGAAAGCCATTTTGTATTGATAGATCCTGTTCCCAGCAATAAAGCAGGAACTTCAGTAGATTGAAATATTGGCTGTTGTATCAACAGCCTGGTGGTGCCTTGAGGCTTTGCAGCAAACCGAGATCTCACAACTGTTTGGGTGCTCCTCAACCACAGTGAAACCAGTCCTCTCTTCAGACACCCCACAGCCTAAACAGATCAAATATGCAAAGAGAGGGACAACAGGAATATTGAAAGGTCAAACGATTTCCCCGAGGAAACAGAGTAGATCTTGTCTGTGATTACTTTGATGGCTTGTGTATTTATTTTCATTACTTATCCCGCGGCCAAGTAGTAATGGGGGGAAAAAGTCCTTTTTGCATGTTTTTGGACCATTATCTGTAACATCTTTGCATCTAAATACACAAATTATGTTTTGCACATTTATTTGGTTAATATTGATAATCTCACAGTAAACTAGAAAAACCCATTCTATTTTGACATTGGCACATACCACACTCTTTCTCTAAATCCCTCCATTTGCCTCAATGCTAACAAACTTACAGCAAAAGGTTAAATTGTGAGTTTTGATAGGGATTTTTGGGGGTTTTTTTAAGGAAATCACCTAAACAAGTTTTGTTGTTTTGGTGTGCATTTTCACTTTTGGTACACTCTTAAGAGTGCTCTCTCTCCCTGCATGTCTGACTCAGTTGTGGGTTAGCACAGAGGGGAAAAAAGGTAGATTTTCTTTCCCAGAAAGCCTCCCAAGTAATGCAAGGGTCACAGATAATGGTTTAACAGTTCTCAGGAGCAGAGAATGTCTTCATATGGTTAGTGATCCAAGAATACTTTAATTATTTGAAATATATGTAGAAAAACATGCCTTTAGAATGTCTTAAAGATTTTCAATTTAAAAAAAAAAAGATATTTAGAAACATCTGGTAACAGCAAAGAAACCTGTTTGATAAGTAGCTCCCAATGCAGTTCTAAATTAGAGATGTCAGCAACTATGAAAAAGCTTTTTTTTCCACTATACTTTCAGAGTCTAAAAAACTACTATAGTCTTGTTTAGGACTGTGGCTTGGTGTGCCATTTTAAACAATAGGCAGTGCCAGTAAATAATGATGTAATTTAGCCTAAAGATGGGCTCACTTTGTTTTCAGAGTATGAGCTGGAAATCTTGAAACAAATTGACTGGTCTCTGTTCAGCTATAAAGTTCTGAGCGATATTAACAGTTCTATTGTTCTAAAAGAAGAGGATATTTTGGGGGGGAACATAACTCAAAAACAAGTTTTCTGTCAAGAACTGAGGGCTTTCCACGCGTTTCTTTTTTATGACAAAATCTTGGGTGCAAACAGCAAATATATTCAAGTGACTAAAAAAGTTTAACCTGTAATTTGGTCATTTGTAAGGGGCAGATATAACACCAGCACTTCCTTTCCAAAAGCTGTAAATTTATTTCCTAGGCACAGAGAAACACACTCAAAGTCAGCTTCCATGTAATCGTAGCACTGACAGATTTCCAAAGGAATTTGCAGGTACTTGGATACTTAAAGAAAGTCACCAAAATGCCAAAATATTCACTGCCACAGGCTGGAAATAGTTGTGTCTTGTCTGCTTGGACAGTTTTGTAAACCTCACCAATCATCTTTCTGTAGTTCCGAATATCTGAGTGTCTCCAGCCATCCAACCCTACCCAACTAAATCTGCTTTTGTAACCATGAGAAGTGCCTGACGTTTGTGTCTGACCACAACTATTCCAACTACTCAGCTTCCCTTGGCTTCTGCATTTCAGATAAAACACACAAAATCCACCAAAGCCCATTCTGCCACCACCATTTGACAGAATTTAGTGCAGAATCCATTTCTTATCCATTATCGTTTGAGACGCATTTATTAACATAAGCATAGATTTCTCAAGACCTGCAAACAAATATAACCAATATTGACTAGATAATTGTGCTTAATCAAGTTAATCTTTACTAATAAAATAGGGGGAAAGTACGCATGGCTAATATTCTAATTTTTAAGTTTCAAGAAGAAAGGATTATTTTCCTCTGACTAGCTGTAAGATACCAGGGAAAATTTATCTTGTGTATTATCTAATAGGCCTTCCAGAACTAAAGACCACAGGAGGTAAGGCTAACAAAATTAATATGCAAAGAAGTTCAGCACTAGGGACCCATAATTTTCTTGCAAATGGTTTCACTTTAAGGATGAAACAACACAAGACAACACCAATTTCTTTCTTTTTTTTGCAAATAGATGATGCTTTAAAAAAATTAACACATGACAGCAGGTGGGAAGAAACTAGAGAAGTGGATATTCAAAGTGGAGAGTGACTACAAATTTGATTTGCTTAACATTTTACTAACTGATTTGAATTCACTGATATGTTAAAACAATGTCAGGAGATATATTTAATTAAAACAAGATTGGTTGTCGTTCAGGCATGAAGTAAACATTTAGTATATCTAGTGAATTATTAAAGAGAATGAAAAATAATCTGACCTTCAGAAAGCAGAATCATAAATAACAAGGACCGAGGAGATTCTACTTGGCCACATTTGAAAATTATGTTCAGTCTTTGCTTGTATTAAGTAATAACTGTAATAGTAATCATTACCAAATGCATTATTAATTAGAGGTTTTTAATAGCAAAGGAGTGCTTTTATTGCAGTAATAGATTTATATCACATCTGTATATGCAAGGCTATTATGAAATATGATAAGGGAAAGTTAAACCATTCTGTCTTTTATGTATGGAATCAACTTGGGCATTTAATGTTCTGTTCTTTCTATCTGCTTTGTAAGATGTCAGCAATATCCAGGTATTGTTTCTTGTAGTAAAGAGCTCATTTTGATTAGATTTCAAAAATATATGACTGCACTCCAGGAAATGGTTCAATCTAATAGTACTCCCATCAATTCAAAATAGGTGAGTGTCAGACAAGCTTCCAAGGTAACAAATCAGCTCCGCATAATTCAGAGTTTTAAAATCAAGACTTTGAAAAAGGAGAAAGGTTACATATCCTGGCCTAAGCATATCAAAATTTGGTGTTTATGTATGTCAAATGTAGTATATTATGGCAATAAAATATACTGACAAAAATGCTCCCTTTGAAATGAATCCTCATTTAGAACTGAGTGATATTCCATAAAAAAATCTTGTTTTAACAAGAACATTGTAACACATACTGTAGGACATTAGTTTAAAATATATTTTCTATATTTTATCATCCTTTCACATAAGAAAAGCTTACCCTTTAGAAGTTCAATTCACCTTTGAAAGATATGAGGAAGCAACTCCTGATAAAGGTTGAAGAACTTCTTGCCTTTAGCCTTTGTAAGTCAAAAATGTTCTCTAACATACCATTGAAAAAAATGGATAAGTACAGTGTCCATATTCTGAATAACAATTCAACCTGTAATTAAATAGGTGTAATTATATGGGTAACTTCTGACTATCATGATTCTTAGTATTTGCAAAGGTGTACAGGTTTGTAGACCTGGGATCAAAGATTGTTATAAGTATGGTTTCCTTAGAATAAAGTTTTAAAAATAAATTAAAAGCAGCGGGGAAGACAGAAAATCACCGATATCAAAATCTAAAACAATCCCATACAAAGCTTTAGTTTGCACACAAAATTTTTTTGTATTTCTGCAATATTCTGCAAGACTTTAGAAGATTCTAGCATATTTTTGCTAAAACCAGTGGGAAAGTGATGAAGATACGATTCAGTATAAGAATATGAAAGACACACTATTTTATAAGACTAAAATTAGATGAGTAGATCCCTCTGGTTCAAAACCATACACAAAGAGATCCCTGCATGCAGTCACATGAACTTTCATTGATTTTACTGAGAACAAACATATCATTTAGTAAGAACTCTGATCAGTTTCACACCATTTTATTTATAAAACCATTATTATACCATCTTTATGTAAAACAGTTTCCTGAAATCAGTGTGTGGGTAACATCCCTTGAACAAGAAGCCCATTCAAGGGAAGAGAGCCACACACTGAAGAAGCTACGTGTGTGCAAGGGTTTCCAGGACTGTCGTGTGCTTTGATGTGTCCCATCCCTAAACTTATTTTTCTCCATTTTAAATATTTTCAAAAAGTAATTCTGTTATTTAAATCTGAAAAGTTATATAAATAGGATTTGGTGTGGTGATTATCAGTTCTTAGGGGTGGTTATATTTAATTCAGATACGTAATTTAAGGCTTTGATCCTCAGGCCATAATAACAATAGCAACAAAAGTAAAATGCATTATTTATAAATTTATACTATTGTAAATTCAGGTACTTCTAAAAGACTAAAAATCAAGCTCCGTTTGTTCAATATAAAAAGGCTTTGAAATGTAATCTCTGTGGGTTGATTGATGTATTACATGATGTCTTTTTTTTGCTTTCTCTGTACAAACATGTTAAACATGCTTGATAGTTTTCTGAGTACACATAATTTCTTCCATTTCCCTTAGCACTCAATCTATTATCTTTTACAGTATTTAATAAATTAATGTAGGCAATCTAAAATTGAATTACTTTATCCATAATCAAATTAATTATATATCAACATTTTCCAAGGTCATAAAATATGAATATCTAATAATAGTAATGTTTGCATTATGCTGTAATAGATATAAAATCTTCTTCTTTAAGGGACAGTAAGAAGATAATAGAGACTGTCAAAATTAAATACAATATCACAGCTATTCCTTTTTTATTAGGCTTCTTTAATCTCCATAAATCATATCTTTATAGTCAGCAATGGGAATAAAATTGGGTGGTTAGAGGAGGTTTTGTTAGACAAATAAAATCATATTTCTTCTCATATTGTTCTTGTAATATAAAAAAGAGTTGCTAAAGCTGACACTCTTAGGTTATTTCATTTAAAGGGTTATTGATCCCTTCACATAAATAAAACCAGACACTTTCAGGTGTTTCTGTGACCCCTCAGTGCAGACTGGCAACACGCCTCAGGTGTACACAATGCTGCCCACAATATTCCTGCATGGAACTCCCTCTGTCCCAACACAACAGGAACAGTCAACATTTCTTTTGCTCAGTAACACAACAGAGTTTATTGGCTTAATTATCCAGAGTGCTGGTCACCTTTGACACCTAATCCATATTTTTCCTGCAGGGACTGACTGCTGAGCATCCAAGGAAAGGATCTCTGTCTTTCAGCACTCCCCCAGCACCCCCTGAAAGCTGGATTCCCATGACTGGGCAGCATATTCACATGAGCTCTTTCTTCCCAGGCAGCTCCTGAGCCACGTGTTTTCCACAAAGGATAGTAGCAAGAACAATTTTGCTGTTTTACCCAGAATCTGGACAGGTTTTTAACTAATATCTCAGCTCCCCACTGAACCTGCAGTAGCAGGCTGAGCATCCTTGCCCTAGTCTGGTTAAAATCTAGCACCTCATGGATCAGCCCTTTCAAAAAGTCTGGGGATTGTTTTCTCAGACTCCTCTGCAAGAACTGATGGTCCAAATAAATCACAAGCCTGAACCTCAGAATAGCTAAACCCCAAAAGCTCTGGTCATCTCCATTTACTGCCAAATTCTAGCTAGAGCCCAGTCCTGGAAACCAAGGGGAGAATGCACTTCCTTGTCCTCTGACTCCATCAGCACTGTGAGAGTTTTGCTGTAGAATCAGAGTAGAAGTAGATGGAAAAAAACTCAGAATCACAGCAACAAGGCTCCTGCAGCCACAGAGCAGCAAGGCAGTGAATAGTGATGCTGCTGCAGCAAATGCTCCATCCTTCCAGCTCTTCCCAACACTCACACTGCAACCAGCCAGTCCTCATAGCAACTTCCTTGACAAGACATTTCTGCTATTGCAGTGGGTTTCCCCAAGAGAGGAAAAAGAAATTTTTTTCCCTTCTGTTTAAACACAGATGACCCATCTTGATATAACACTTAGGGTGCTCCAATGTGGAACATATAAATATATAATATTAAAGGAGCAACTGCATGCCCATGGGGTTCTGTCCCAGTATTGTCATCTTTGGCAAATATTTGATATTCCACCCTGCTTCTTGGTGGTCTCTGTTCTTTGAGCATCCTTGAAAATAAAAGACTATAAATCATGTTGCAAGGTTTTTTACATCACTGTTCAGAAATAAAAGCAGTAAGCCATGCATTATGTTGCCTACAGTCCAAGCAAAACAAGCAATTCTATTGCTTCCAAAATTTGGAAAAATACATAGGAGCCACAAATCAACTGTGACTACACATTTAAGGTGCAAAATAGACTTGTGCCAAATTGAATTTCATTGAATATAAGGTATCTGGGTTTTTTATGAGAAAGCAAACTCCAAGCTCTGTGTGTTCTCCAATATGTGTGGCACACAGAGTTTCAAAGTGATTTTTACATTTAACAAATGTGGTGTGTATTGCCTAAATTAATAACAATCTGAGGCTAAATCTGCTTTGCAATTATTATAGTGCAATTTTCCCTATCAAGAAATGCTGTGGACTTACTGTTTACCTTTCAGTTGATTTTATTTGCCAGATTATGTACAAAATGGTCCCATGGGCTTGCTGAATATATGGGTGCTAACAATGAAAAATGTGCATAGTTTTAATACCAACTTTGTAAATTGCCTTAATAATAGCTTGTATAATGTAATAGTATTTTCAACCAGTACTTTTAATTTCTAGCTCATAAAGTCTTTTCATTGAACCCCAAGGGTGTAGCTATAAAAGTAAGATTTAATTTTGTATATAATGTGGCCTAAATTAGTTTTAAAGCAATAGGAGAAACATGCAGCTCAAAGAGATAAGACTGAAATTATTATAACTCGGTGAAATTTCCTATAGCAAAATTAATCATTATTTCCATTTTTACATAATTTGACATAAAAAATATAACACTAATGTAGATCTAATCAAGGTATATATTTTAAATCACTTTAACATAAATTACAGAGGCCATAAAAAGTGTTGCAAACCGTATGACAGCAAATGATTTGAAGACACTTGCAAAGTTGACTATTTCTTTGGTGAAATGAATTAATAAATAAATGCTACTCCAAAGTAACAAATGGTATATTTATGTTCGTAACTTTGACTAAAACTGGAAGTCCACACCCAGAAAATGACAGCACCCTCTCATGGCTTGTCATGCTTGTCAACTGTCTGTGACATTTGGTCATTTTCCCTAAAAGTGCATTTCCTGGAATCATGTGATTATGCAAAACCTCCGTTTCTCATTTTCTAACCCTCCCAACTGCAGAGAAAATCTAGCAAGCATGAATGATAAAGCAGATGAAAGGAGACAGCACATAAAAAAATAGACCCAACATTATTTTCACAGACTTTCTTTTTTTTTCATTTATTTATTCTGCTCGTCTTTGTTCAGGGGCTTGACACATTCATGATTACTTGGGCTTGGCAAATGTACTCTTTTGACAATTTTAAACACGTGAAAAAACTCTTAAAGGCCATCAGACTTGTACAAAATCATTTATTCCGTAAGAAAATAATTGTGTTTGACCAGGATTAATTTTAACTACATTACTTAAAGCAGGGCCCAAAATTTTTCCTGCCATGTTGGCTGTTACTGCTTTCCTATAGGAAGACATCTTCCAACACTAGATGCCTTCTACTGTGTATAGTTCCTTTGGCCTTAAAAATATGGATTACAGATGTCTTTGCAGTTAAATCTGATATGATATCAAATCAAACAGGGTAAAGGAGAATGAGGACAAAGAGAATATTTATTATGGTATCAGAAGATTTAGGTTATTCCCAGTATCTGGGATACTATTTAGAATGTTTTCTGTGTATCTTAAAGCTTATACCACTAACATGTTATATGAGGGTCTTTCAGGTCTGTGCTATTAATGTCTGCACACCTTGATTTTACTTGCAAGACCAGCAAGGTTATGTGGGTTTTTTAATACTCTGAAAGGTTCTGAAAAAGAAAACAAAAAAACAAACAAAAAAACTGATGTCTGCTTCATCAAAACCATCAGTGAAGTGTAGGAAGGAGTGTCAGTCAGACACACTGCCCCAGTGTGCTCCAGTGCTGTCTTACCCAGGCACATTTCGGATCCATCAGGAGACAGGGCTTTGGAAAAGTTTGCCCAAAGGATCCTTCAAGTTCCTGATGTTGGCCCAAGGCTCCTGCAGTAAAGAGTAAAACTTCTCCAGGTTTCAGTATGAACAGGCTCAGCCTCATCAAGAGTGGCTTTGTGGAATATTCTCTGTCAATGCTTCTTTTTTTAAGTTTATTTCATCCTTGTAAGCCTTATTGATTTTTACAGCTGCTGGTGGTCTGACCCCAGGAGTTGAATAATAGGCTACAGCTCTTGCAACACCTCCTACTCCCAAAGTTTCAGATCCTCTACCTTTTCAATAGCTAAACAGGCTCATTAACTGTGTTTCTGAAGCCTTCCAACACATTTACTACAAACAAAAATAAGTATCTGTATCAAGCAATCTAAGTAATTATGTGCATTAATTATACACACACACATATATATTTATATACACATGCAGGGGGAGATGGCACATCAGCTGTGTATTCCAGGGGTGCTCCTGGAATGCCAGCCCATCATGTGCCCTCTGATGGGGACATGGGGAGCAGACACAGTGGCAGAGCCTGCATTGCACAGGACATCACCTCACTGTCCCCACACACAGAGATCCACCCGTGCCACCTGTCACAGTGCTGGCTCACCTCATGTGACTGCAGAGCCCAGGAGGACGTTTTGAGCACAGAAAATGTTAAAGATCATAGAGCCAGGTAAAGAGTAAACAAAATGCCACTAAGAAACATTTAAAATCAGGAAAATCAAGGATTGGAAAAGCCCTCTGAGTCCAGCCACTGAATTAGCAGTGCCAGGTCCATGCCTGAGACATGTCCCAAAACACCACATCTACACTTTGAACACTTTCAGGGATGGTGATTCCACCACTTCCCTGGGCAGCCTGTTCCAATGCTGGACCATCCATTCAGTGCACAAATTTTTCCTAATATCCAATCTTGTTTTAAAAAGCGTCATCTAACTGGAGTTAAATTTATCCGTGCCTTAATTAATTATTTCAATGGGATTGTATGACTAGCTCAGGACAACAGACCTTAAAAATTACTGCACACTTTTAACATCAGCATGAAAAATATACTCTATTTAAACATTACCCAATTTTTTCCTGATCTCTTTCTCTAATATATTTTTAGTAAAATCACTCCAAAACCAAGGTAAGGTATGTTCAGATGGAAATCCAGGGGCTGACTTGCTACCAAGGGACTGGTGTCAGTGCCACAGGTTCTGCTCTGAGTGCAGTGTCCCAGCAGTGCAGCAGGATGCAGAGAGAAAAGTTACTGTCCTAACATCAGCCACATGTCCCCAGAGCAGCCCTGCAAAGGACTGACTGACTATGAGCTACCCACAAAAACACTCACACTGCATTAATTTGCATCTGAATAAGCATTTTTGTGGTACATTTGTACTTTTTACAGGAAAGGTGCTTTGCTCAGTCATTGGGTTGATTGTTTTGTTTTGTTTTACTGAATTTGTCTGAGGAAATAATGGTTATGGCTGGATCACCAGTAGAAGGCAACTCTGGAGGACAACCACAATTTGAAAGACTGAGGATTTCTCATTTGCTTGTGGTGGCATTGCTGGCAGTAATCAAATACCCAGGAAAGGAGCACAACCCTGTGCTGCTCTGTTAGAGAGGTGGGTTATCCCAGGCATTTTCCAAGTGGCAGAGATGAGCTGGCACTCCAAAAAGAATTTATAAACATTCCCAAATAGGTTTTGAAATGCTACAAATTTGCTTTGAAATTAGTAAGAGCTTTTTCATTATTTGTTTTGTACTTCAGTAAAGATACAATTCTGTCATATTCAACAGAAAACAATAATCTTGTGGAAGTCCTTGGAAACTTAGTCAGTTTTCCCTTTCTCATTTGTAAAACTTTCAGTTATACAATCTGGAGATGGAAAGAGTATCTTACTATGAAGGGTGATCAATTACAAATGATAAACAGCAAGTAGCAAAGTGCTGAAAACACAGGCATTATGATCAGCCTGCAAACATCCTTTGTGCTCAGCGTTTCACTAAAGCTCTCATTGAGCAATCATGAATAATGAACACAATAGTAAAGAGAAAAAAAAACACAACACAACTTTGTTCAGTTAAAAATTGGAAAGGAAAAAGTCAAATAAATTATTCCATATGATCAGTTTTCCCCTCCAGTTACTGCTTTATCCTCCTCTACACAGCAAGAACCACCAAGACCTGCCTGCTTTTCTCCTGAAGTTTTTTTACAATCTATTACAGGAGCCTCTCCCTGTCTGGCTGCACTCTCAGTCTGTCTCATGGAAAATATTTGGTGGACTGAAACCAAGCTCCTCTTTACATGAGAGTGCTCTAATCCCACCAAACAAGACTGTCTGTTTTTCAAAATACAGAATGAGTTCCCTTATTTCAAGCAAACTAGATTTATATCAATGCCCAGATTTAAGGTAGAGATTCCTAGCTGTTCCCTCGTGGGGACTAAGATGAAAAGAAAGAGTTAAAAATGCAGTGCTTTGGACAAAATACATGCATTTGTTCAAGGAAAAAAGTTATAACAAGAAGATATGCACGCCTGATGATGAATGAAAGCCTGTTTGTACCTAATGTATCGAAGAAATTGTTCAAGAGCAGTTAATTTTGCCATTTCAATGTCTTTATGAGTTATCTGCCACAGAAGTACTTGTTTTAAAAGATGAGTTGCCTGGCAACCACTTTAACATAGACCAGCTGACTTTTCTGAACTTTGGGAAATGTTTTATTCATCAGCTGGTATTCTTTGCTCACTTCCCTTCATTTTCAAATTCCCTTTTCTGATTGTTTACATGCCTTTTACATTCTGCAGAGCATCTTCATGGTCTATCCACTACCATGCAATAATGGACACCAGTTTTTTGCATAATTTACCCCAGTTTTTGCATAAAATCACTTTTAAAAAGCAACAGGCATTTGTATTACATTTTTTATTGCATATATACTAAACTCATCATGTGACTTGACCAAAGCAAGCCTTATAGTGACAGAATGTTTGGAAGAGTAGTATTAATTTTCTCTATGCATTAATTAAAAAATCAATACCAGAGACATTACTTTCCTTCAGGTATTGCCCACTGATCTGTTCATATCAGTTTATGGAGAGGGAATTAAGATGCTGGTAGATGAAGACATAGAAAGACAAGAACTGTTTTAGATTACACCACTTGGAAAAATCACAGGAAATTGGGAAGGGGGAAAGGAAACATATAGAAGAGAAGTTCTTGCCAATACTGAAATTGTTCCCAAGGGAAATAACAGACATCTCTCATTCTGAGACTTTTCCTCTATAATTTGTATGGCAATACAGAACCTGAGCAGACCAAAAGAAAGACTCTGACATTTTGACCCACCTAGCTTTTTGAAGCCTTCATTATCAAACACAGTTTGATAAAGGCACCCTCATGTGTTGGTTTAATTCTCTGTGTGGAGGAAATGTTGTTTGATCTCCAGCTAAGGGACTGCAGCTCTTGAAGCGCTCACATGGAGTGGCAAACCTTAAGGCCCTGACCCGAGGAGCCAGTGTAGGGGATGTTGTTTTGGATAACAGTTTAGAATATGTTAATGATGCCCTGAAAGGGGTTTGCAGTACTCACACCTTCCAAACCTGAGGTAAGATAGCTTTCCTATTTTGAAGCAGCAGCAGATTCACACACAGTTTGCTTTTAATGAGCTCTCTTGTTTAGGAACTTGGTCTTGTTTACACATCCATGTACTGTGTGTTAAAGGTGCAACAAGAAAAGCAGCTCCAAAAAGTTAAGTAAATGAAAAATGGGCAAATAAAAGCATTATGCCTGGCCTTTGACATTGCACATGTGTTCTGGTGGCTTAACTTCATATTTTTCCTCTGGTTCTGACTTACTGCTTTCAAAGTAAGTTAACAGAAATTTTTTAAGAAGAAAACAATTATATGCTGATAGAACTGCCCAAAGGCTCTCCTTATAAGGCCATTAAGGAATGAGCAGTGGCCCCTGAGGAATGGGGCACAGTGTGCACATGCCCTGAGCAGGACCAGCCCGGGCACTGGGGGAGGCAGCAGTCCTGCTTAGTGACAGTGACTCAGGAGCATGTCATTTGTGTCACCACCCACTGAACTAGAGTGCCCAGACAAACATAAAGCCATTACCTCCTAAATTTCAGATGCTTGCCTGTGCTGGTCCAGTGGGTTTCTTTCCTCTCCCAGTGCTAGCGTGCAAGGTGGCTACAAGAACCTGTGAGAAGCATTCTCTAAAAAGAGTCCTTTAAACAGAATGCTTTTTGAAACTTTTCTTCTACTGCACCTTGCTTAGGATGGCTGCACTGACTGAAGACTTCACCTTGTTTGTTCTGTTTTTTAGGAGACCTTTAAACTATTCACAGTCTCTCTGTAGAGCTGCAATAATGATAACATCTTTTCAAAAACAGGAGTGAAAACATTTTCTTAAAGAAGTATGACTGATTTATTCAGGTCATTAGCAAAATTCTCATCGAATTTAGTAGAATCTGCACTTCACTCAAGGACTTCATCAGAAAGAGATTGTTTGGCTCAGAAATAAAAGGCCAACTGAAGGCCCAAATTTGTTTCATTGCTGCTTTATAGCTGTGCTGTTCAAAGAATCTCATATTTTGATCTACTAAGTCCTGAAGAATTTTGCAACTATACTAACACATGTAATTTGTGTAAATGTTGAATTACAGGCCCAGACTGGAAGATTACAGAAATGCCAGAGAGATTGTGTTAAAGTATTTCATAAATTCAAAGCAGTACACCCTCATTGTGGTCTTGCAAAAGGAGTCAGGGCTTCAGTCCTCTGGTACAGGCTCAGGGAAACTTCTGTGTGAATCTCATTCACTCAAGTGCTTTCCTAAATAAACCATTCCCAGGCAAGGGCACAATTCACATCTCATGTAGTTTTGGCTGGAGTCAGTGGATTAAGTCAAAGCAAGCCCAAAGGCAACTGTGGAAGTGTAACAGACAGAGACCACAAAAGAGGAAAACTGTACAGGTACACAGAAATAAAATTCTTCCTCCAGCTATCATTTACAGTTAATGCACACATGTAAACACAAATGTACTCATAATAATTTGTAGTAACTTTAAATTAAAAGTGCTCACTAACTAGTAGATCACTTTATCACTCCAGATTTGGATGCTACTCCCTTCTCAGTATGTGTCTTCCTGAAGCACACTGGGAGATACATGTATTTCAGTGAATCTTTAGATCCTATTCCTGCCCATACATTGACACATATACACCCCACCACATTTGTATTAAATTACTTTCAGTCTCTGTCTAGGATGACTGGAAAGCACCTTCCACCTGCCTAGGAAATGGTGAGAGAACCCATTAATATCCAACCTTACCTCCAAGTGGGATAAATGTTTTCCTAAAAGAAATCTTTGTTGTTTAATGGTCTTCCTATGCCCAAGCTTGGCCTGCCACAGTTTGGTCTTTACCCCTCTCACACATAAAAGGCTTCCCACAACAAAGCAAAGAGGTTTGAGGCTCAGGTAAGGCAGGCATGTGCTGAGCAAGGCTAAATACTGCATCCCTCCACAGCTTTCCATTTTCACCTGGTCAGTGTAACTGGTGACACAGGGGTCCATAAAGAAAAAAAATCTTCCTATTTCTATTTCAGTCCTCTGGTTATTTATTAAATAACCTGTGATGTTTTGTCTTTTGCCCTCTAGAGAAAGAGTCAGATTTGCCTGCTATTTTAGTTATATAATGTTGCCCAAGAATAAACTGTGCTCAACTATCAAAAATTCAAGGGAAGCTTTTTTGCTTCCCTTCAAATATTTTTTATTTTTTTTTTAAGAAAAACACAAGAAGTAAAAATTAAGAAGGCTCTGTTTTGGAGTCCAAAAAAATATAATCAGGAAAAAGTCAGACTTCTTCCCAAATCTTCAGCAACTTTTAAAGTTTTCAAACATACCCAAGGAACTACTCACATCTCTTGTGATTCAGGGGATCTCAAAACCTGGGTGTTTTGAAAGAACAATGTTCATAAGGAAAGAAAACAAGAATTAAGTTATGAAAACATTCTTTCCTCTAGCACTGTGATTTTTTTATGGACAAATATCTGATGGTGACTAAGAGGAGGATTTCGAGGTCCTTTTAAATGCCTTATAGGTTTTTTGCAAGGGAACCTGCTGCTGTCATGGTTGGGCAGACACACAAATTCCCCTTTCCCTGCTCACCAAATGCCCACCACTTCCCCTCTCCTCCTCCTGCCCCCTATCATCCCCTGGCTACAGGGCCAGGCTGGAAATACAGGCAGGCAGAGACACACATTGTTCAAAAGAAACAATGTTCAACAAGTAAAAATAAAAAGAACATTTTGCTTGGATATGATTAAAATGCATCTTTTTTTAAAAATGTTTTTGTTGGCCAACAAGTTGCACAATACTTTCCTGGCATGCTTTATTGATGTATCTATTATTTTATTATTATTACAATTACTGCCTATTATGGGTTATCAATACAGCTATTATGTATCTATTCTATATCTATCACATGCCCTTACATCTTTCTAATCTAAAACTGTCTCTGTCCACGGGGGAAGAAGCTGCCACAAGACCATCTGATCCCGAGTGATTGGATTAGTAGTAACTAACCCAGACGGTACCAGTTGGTGGACTCCTCACACCGCCTGTGCTGCCTGCTCTCCAACCCCAAATACATTTTTAGAAGCCTTAAGGAGACAACAATTAGGTGAGGTAATGGTTATTCTTAGCCTATTATCTCTCACGCGAACGCTGTTCCATAAATAAAACCTGAAGGATCTGTCAACACATGGAACTTCTCTAACACATCCTGGTGGCTCGAAAATGAAATGGGATCTTCGGATTTGTTTTCAGCTGAGTAAACATGGTGATTTTTAGGGCAGACCTTCTGAGATATCCTGGGTCAGTAAATACATGCAGATGGTAAAACAAATTGACATAATATTAATTGAGGTGCTCACTATCCCCTAAGAGTTATTGTTTTGAACTAAAACTGAACTAGTTTTCCAAGGGAAAGGAATTTGTTGCACTTTAACTTGATATTATTACTACAAACGAAATAATTTTTTTTCATCATAAAGGCTCCTGGTTTTCTTAAATCTAATAGTAATTGATTCCACATTTTCCAAGCTATGCAACAAACAGCTTTTTTATGCATAACTTGTATTCATCTTGGAACATGATATATTTTCAAAGGCATTATGAAACGAAGTGCATAAGCAGTCAGATTTGAATAGAACATATTATACCATTCAATCAGCTTACTACAGGCCATAGCCTTAAAAATAAAATTATACCAGTACTGCTGGCATTTGTGCTCCAGAGGGAGATGGTTAATTCTTCAATAAAAAGTAGAAGGATTTGCATCTGCCCTGGCTGACAACATAAAAGATCAACGTTTTTCTTATACTTAGGGCAAAACGTTCTCTCTAAAAACCAAGTTAATGCAATATTAAAGCTGCAGAGTTAAGCATATAAAAATGAGAACAGGCACCGTTAACGGTGAGCATTCAACCTTAATTCTATCCTTCTGTGTGTTTGCATTAAAGCCTGGTTTGCCATTGTGTGATCACCTCATGAGCAACATAATTAACAATATTAAGCAGCAGAAACTATGGGACAATCATACCAAATCTGATGTTTGAAAAGAAAATTTAAATCGTTCTATCATGTACATGGTATATTCCAAGCTTTCACCTTATTATCGCTTGGGCAAGATTTTGCCTGTAAGAAGAAATGCAATGGTTTTTATTCTTCACTTACAAAGTTACTCTTCTGATATGATAAACAGAATATAATCAGGGAAGAGAAGCATAAAATGAGAAAGGTGCACTATATTTTACAGATATGACACAAGTTCTCAGTCTTCAGGAAGCAAA
This sequence comes from Drymodes brunneopygia, assembly GCA_013400955.1. NCBI lineage: Eukaryota > Metazoa > Chordata > Aves > Passeriformes > Petroicidae > Drymodes > Drymodes brunneopygia. Next base: position 427,242 of record VZTZ01014544.1, read on the forward strand.
TGAGTCAGTTCAAATACTAGCATTTTATATAAAACAAATTATTCTTAAGAGACCTAGTTTCCAAAAGCTGGAAAGATATTTTTCTTCCAACACAAACCTTTGAATAAATACAATAAGATAATTCTTAATGAGCTACTTGGACAAGCCATCCTGTAATCTTTTTGCAGTGAAAAATTTTCGTGTATTTTCATACCACAAATTTGAAATGCAGAAGCATTACTAAACCCAAAACACTACTTCATGTTACCTATTAAAATATAAAACAAAAACAAAGTAACAAATATACTCATCCCTTGTTAAGATTTTTCCCAATTATTTCGGAATCAATCTGGCATGACAGTCAAGATACACCCTCCTACACCTTTTTTGTTCACATCAGATCCTACCACACCCCCGGCCTTGTCTCAATACAGTTTCTACACCAAAGTAATCAAATCAATTGGAAAAAATGTTTTGGTTAAAATCGGTGCCACCTCATATCACAAACAGAATATTATTGGTACAGAGTTTATTTATACCACTGCTACTTGCTTTCGTTAAAGCTATACTGTAATAAATATCTTTATAGCAAACACACTTGTGTCCACACCAGGCTGTTACATTGATTTAAACACTGTCTGTTTTCCCAGCAATTTAGCTAAATTATTAAAACAATGACATGAAAAGCAGAGCATAGAGAGCTAGATGATAGAAAACAAAAAACACTTTCACCTCTCGTTTTCATCATCTTTTGTTTGAATTTAAATCTTACAGATCATGTCTAAGCCTATAATCACAAAAAGCAGCCACATTTAAAAATAAGGGGATTTGGAGGGCTCTGCAGCATTCTCGTCTTTCCTGTAAGAGCTGCAAACACTAGAAACACAAAGTAAAATTATCATTAGTTCTGTAATGTAAGAAAACGTCCTTTTTCAAGAAAATGTTCCACTTTCAGTTTCTTCTCCGTTTGTAAAAAACCCTTTTGTGAAACTTTTTCTCATTATCTGTGATTTATTTCCTTATTCCTGGACCTGGAGTGTAATAATGGCCCAAATGTAATAGCCTTGACCTTTGCAGCTCTTCTCAGGGAGGTCACGGAGAATTTTGTTTAAGCAAGGATTTCAACCAGAAATAACATGATGCACTTGGCTTATATAGGGCTTTATCTACTGGAATGTACATTTCAGCTGTCCCCTGTGCCCAGCCACACAATCAGCACTGCTTTGAGCAGGGAAACTGAGGCACACTGAGTGAATTACCACTGACTGAAACTGCCAAAGGTGGAATTAGAGGTCAAGTTTTCTGCATCCAATACTCACTTTAACCACAGTCTCATCCTTCCTCCCAGCAGTCTCCATGTCCTTCCATAACAAGACAGTTATTATTTAAAAATTGAAGCGTGGGAAGGTTTGTGCAGATGAACACTGGTATTACTGCTCTTCTGTGGTGCTTATTTGAAAATCCCAAGGAATTTTCATCTCATTAGGCAATGCCCAGTAATAAATTTCTTGTCTCCACTCTCCTGCCTGCTTCTTCCCATTGTCTCCTTTCCTAATGCACTGCAGATCAGGACTGCCATTTTTGGTACAGCTCTAAATTCAGTTCTCTCTTTCTAATTACAGAAGTTTCAGGCTGTTAAAAGGAAAATAAATACCCCACTTAAAAGGGGTAAACAAACTGGCACAAAGTGAGTATTAAGAGCATCCTTATCAGCAAAAAAATCCCTTATGCCTTTCCTCCCACCATCTTGTCAAAATCATAAAAAAAGAAACAAAATGGCAACCACTAATATTCAGATTAATAAAGACCCATATTATTCCCAGCTGTTGACTATAAGTGGCAATCCGTGTGCAGTCCTTGTACCCAATGTGGTTTTCACAATACCCATATTTGTTTCTGCTTCTCAGTCAAGCCCCAAATAGGAACTGGTATGTAGTAGGATCAGTGCAAATAATTTATTGTCTGTCTCACATTTAAGGAACTGCAAAAAGAATGTGAAAAAACAAGGAAGAAGGTTTTTGTCCATTAATCAGGACCTTAGAGAGAAAAAGAATAGGATTTTACTTGTTAATAGTGAACAGAGGTTCATGCTTTTAGATTTCATGGCTTTCCGTAAGGCACAGGCATTCATATGGTTCTCACATTTTCTGCAAAGTGAAGCCCAAGCTAAGTTAAGGCATTTACCAAAAGCTGTGAGAAATACCGTTTTCTTTGAAAACAGTCACATTTTCCTCGCTGTGCCATCTTTTTTAAAACCCATTCTACGTTTAGACAGCCAAACCTGTATTAAATATTAATATAACGCTTTAACTTTGGTTCCTGCTTATTTTCTAGGGGAGCATAACAACAAGTACTGCGCATTTGACAGCGCTGGCTGCATTATCTCCAACTACTTTTAAACGCCGTCTTCCAGCACCGTAGGGATAAGCGGGAAGCCAAAAGGAGCGAGCGCTCCTCTCCTCCCATGTGCTCCCAGGTCAGCGGCCGCCCGGCCCCGGGGAGGTTTCCCACAGCGGGACGATGCCGGGAAGGGACGCGGTGCCACCCTCACGGCCACTGTCCCCATGTCCCCCCGGCACGGGCAGCGGGGGAGGCTCGGAGCGGCCGTGGGAGCGGGGCCGGGGGAGCTGCGGGCTCCGCATTCCTGCGCTCCCCGGCCAGCGCCGCGCTCCCAGGGGGCTCCGGAGCTCAAAGCAGCCCCGCCCGGGCAGCCCCCAGCCCGGGGACAGCGTGCTCAGCATCTCTGAACCCCTCACCCCGGGGCCGGAGCCAAGCCCGGGCTGGCCACACACCAGGCTGGGAGCCGGTGGAGGTGCAGCCCGGCAAAGCATCTCAGGGGGAGCCGCGGGGCCGCTGCTCCTGAAAGAACCAAAGTGGTTTGCGTTTTGGAACTTCAGCTGAGTAACACTGTTTAGCGAGAGAAAGGTAAGGCTTCTTGGGGAGCAACTTACAGGAATGGGAAAAACTTATTTCCTGCAAATCAGGACCACGTGTTTACTAGTCCTTAAAGTGGTCTTATGTTTTAACTCTTTGAAGTCTCAGCATTATCATCTATGGGAAAGAAAAACGGCAACGATGAGGATCAGTATTTATCACACATTTTCTGCACAAAAGAGACAGATAATAAAACTTCTTGCAGAATACAGATACATTGCTAAAGTGGTGTGATTTCACAATAGTCTTCCTTTGCAAACTATTCTTCCATTGCATAATTTTACAAATGATCTGAAAATGTTCCTATTGAAAGCCAATATGATTTATACTAATCTCTCAGAGGCAGCTGGAATATGAAGAAAAGCTGATGCATTTACTATTTGAAAAACGAGACTATATTTAGGGACACAAACAGAAATCAAGACAGCAGCTCTTGGGAAAAGAGATGCAAAAATTTTCAATCAGGGATCACATTCTCTTCCTCACTAACTACATCATTAAAACTGCAATATGAGACAAAGCATGGCTTGTTATTTGTTTGCTTATTTGGTTGGCTTTATTTAAGTATGTTCAGCTGCAATCACCGATACTCAAAATCCTATGGCACACCATTACTTTTGCGTTCAAACACCAGAGCACATTACCAACAACTGTGATCAATTCCACGTGCATTTTTTTTTAATTACATACTCTGATTCAATCAAAAACTTAAAGGCAAAACTGTGGGAGAAATTTATGGCCTGTATTATCAAGCAACTCCTGCCTAATTGTAGGTTCACTGAATACTACAGGAACAAGCAGGCATTTGTATCTCTAGTGTAATTTATGCACATGTATCATGGTATAGTGCTAGCAGCCATATTCCAAAATAAATTGCTTTAGTAGATTCTACAAATAAACCAACATTTATAAAATGGCAATAAATGCAGTTCAATTTTACTTCTCCCTTACATACATTGTTGCACCAACACTGGATTGTGAATCAGACACTTGTTACAGGCTCTGCAAGCCATATAACTCACAGTCCCCATCTGCAAGCCCTGTCAGGACATGTTCTGTACTTCTTAGCAGGCTGACAGATGCCAATCAGACACACATCCATGGTGCAGCTGCTGCAAACTCAAGGAATTTGTGCCATGCAAACCCAGTCCTAAAAGATACAAGTCCTAAATGCAGCAGATTTCCCCCCAATATGGCTGTTTCAAAATAATACCTAGCCTGATCTAGCCTCCTCTCTTTACTCTGGGTGTACAGACTCGTGGGGATCTCCTCGGATCAGCCCGGTCCCCACAGGTCAGACCCAATCCCCACAAGCCAGTCTTGGTCCCCACAGGTCAGACCCAATCCCCACAAGCCAGTCCTGGTCCCCACAGGTCAGTCCTGTGCTCTGCTGCACGCACGGACAAGGTGATGACCTACATGACCATCCAGTCCTCACTCTTCTGTCTCTAGCAGCTACAGACAATTTAAATATCCAGGCTGTCTAATTGCCAAGGCTAACTGTGACTCACAAGCAATCTGCTGGATTGTGGTTTTATATTTGGGAATTGTGCCATTTCAGTGAGCTTATGCCATCCCCGCTGCTCCCGTGTCCATCCCCGTTTTTTTCAGCCAGTGCATGATGGAACCACAATCACAGTGGTGCCAGCACAATGTGGGGGCCTTCTCTGTTGGCATCTCAGTGCTCAGGAGGATTGTTCAAGAGCACCCCTGCCCCATTTTAATCTCTAAAAATCAGTAACCAGATACTGAAAAGCAAGCAGCACTCAGCATCCCTTCTGCAAATACGGAACACCAGACCTAAAACACCAACAGCAGCGTTAAGCACCTTGGAAACTGAATAGGTGAGAAGGCTTTCCCTAGAAAGCACCCTGATACAGTTCCAGCTTAACCAGCTCATGTCTAAACAACTGTTTGCCATGGACCAAAAAAAAAAAAAGTCAAGTAAAAATGTTAGTTTAATTATATCAGCCTGTTACGGTGGTATGAAACCTTCTATGAATACACAGAACAATGTGTGAGTGGGGAGTGTGTCCTTTGTAAGTACTGAAGTTAAAATGTTTCTGTTGGCTCCCAGTTCTGGAGAGATGGTGACTTTTAACTCCAAGCACATGCTCAGCTGGTTTGTGTTGGAGGGAGGGGTTACCCATCGGCTGAGTGTTAATTCTGGATAATGAGGAATAGCATGCACAAAAGTGGAAGTGGTGACTGTGGCTGTGGAGGCTTCTCCATGACCACCACGCTGGCCAGCACTTCAGGGTGCTTGCAAAGGCAGGTGAACTTTCACTAAACGTGGTCATTACATATGCATATGGCTCTAAATACCGAAAATGAGTCATCTCCTCCCACTGATTTAACTGAGGTTTACTCTGGTACTGGTCCATAAAACACCAATAGCCTGGAATTTGCCCGTGTATCTGACATGGAAGTTCTAGGCTCAGTTAAAATATAGACCTCCTAAGACAATAAATACCTGGATAAGCATTTGGTACTCTATTGAAGAGGCATACTCACAACATGAGCTACATAAACTCATTCTCTAAATGGGAATATTTTAAGAGATATCAAGTACAGATGTTTCAAAGGAGAATTTAAGGTCTCCATGGGTGTCCCCAACTGGTGATCACTCTATTATAAGCTTAACTCTTCACAGACAGAGTTCAGATTCAAAATTACTTACCCAACTTTGCATCAAAGAAAAATAACTGTTTCATTTCAACAGTTCCTTGCACCCACTACCTAAAACAAACCATGAACATCTGCAATTTCACTGCCCAGTCCTTTCTTATACCCTTACAACATTTGTTCTGTTAATGTAGGTTAATTCTGCAAATAACACTTCTGTAAATTGTTCTTGCAAACTGCTACATCATTTATGTAAGGACTTCTGTGAACTTTGAAAAATTAATGCCTTTAATTTTGGTTGATGGCAACATCAGCAGAGCTCTGTAAATTGCACTTTAATGAGATTTTGCTACAGGGGATAATCTGCTACTGACAGAGTAACATCTTGAAAACATCTGTAGACCTATAATTTTTCTATGACGATTAGATCCCACCACAAGAGTCCAAATACAGTGCAGAAATAAAGGAAAAAATGTAAAGTCCTAAATGAATATCCAACCTGTTCTTTAAAAAGAAGAGAGACACAATGAAAAGTTTCACGCACTGAAAATAAATCAATTTTTCTGACTAATTAACATTTAGCTTTATTTAATTAAGAAAGACTATTACTGTCTTCACTGCTGTGCATCTGTATATAATGAAGCAAACAGCAGTAGGTATAAGATACCACAGAGGGATATGCCCAAGTAACCAGGCACTATAGGTGCAAAGGAACGTCTATTATTGTTAAGTAACTGACATCAGAGTCTCTCTTTAATGTTGTCATAAATAAAAGAAAGATTTTCACAGATGCTTTCACATATGGTTTCTTATTTGTCTCTGATGGAGACTGGGAGTTAGATTAGATGCCAAAATTAAATGATTTAAATAGACAGCTGCATAATGCAAACTACTAAATAACACCTTTTGAACACTTTCTATTTATAGTAAGTTCTAACTCATGGAATTATGACAAATCTCATTTTGCTTATATCACTGGAGACTGATGCTAGAAAACCATTGCTTTTATAACCCTGAAACATCAAGTTACACTGCTGTCAATTTGGAAGTGCAAAGAGCATAGGATTATCATGGCAAACAGGAGTGGAAAGCTCAGAATCCAAGATTAACTTTAACAGATTAATTTAATCGTTGAAATATGCAGTTGGTGATTATCTGTAACAGGGCTATCCAGGATGAACTGAAAAGGCAGGTAGAGAGAGGCCTTCAATGCAAACTGCTGGAGAATACCAAGTCTGTCATCATCCAAGTTCAAGTGAAGTGATGGACATCAAAGCAGGCACTTAATACCTAAACAATAATCCACCATTTACCAGCACTAAGGTATTATATCTTAGGGATAAAACTTTGCATTAAAAATACTGTATTTGGTGCAAGGAATCATGGGTGTGAGTACTGGCTGTATAGCTATGTCAGTGTATTCAAGCTGGAATGGATAAACAACAAGCAAGCATGAGAAAAACACATTAAAAAAAATTAAAACTACCAACCCTATATGTTCAGAGCATTGCTTTCAGGACCTTGTTCCAAACAAGGCCAGCAGCTTTTCAGGAGACATAATTTTTGTTAGTATAGCCATTTCTTGAATTGTTTCTCTGTGTCCTAGACAATCATAAAACCATTCACAAATATGGAGTCTGCATGAAGTTTTTCTGGAAAGGAATACAAACTGTCAAATCCTACTGGGAACTAAAATCTGGTCCTAAAAGCAGTTAACACTGGTTGCTTTCAGGCACTAGCTCATGGGTAACTCTGAAATGCTCTACCAAATCAGAGGACTTCTACCACCTATACTGTCAGTAGAGGCACCATGGGCAGAAACTCAAAAATGAAGAGGCATCATTTGAAAGACACATGAATAGGTTTCTACACAGTCTATTTAACCACTGTGAAAGTCAGAAAAGCAGTATTTAATGCCTGTGGCAGGAGCTGGGGATGCTCCCATCTCTGTCCCCCTCCTGCCCACCACCACCACTGGCACAACAACCTCCAGCACAGCCTCCACAGTGCAGCTCCTCACAGCCCTCTGCACTACCCAGCTTCTGCCATTGCACACTCCTGGGCCTTCCCCTTTTGTACTGAAATGTCAATTTATTTATTTGATCTCATAGTGCCCATTCCTTGGAATCTGTGAATCAGAGGCTAGATCATTTTTCCACTGAGTTCAGCTCTCTTAGTTTTGAGTACAGCTACTGGGGCACACACTACCCTCACTGCTTCCTTCAGACAGGCACAGCCCCACATTCACATCCCTCTGTGCCTGACATAAGCAGCTCTTGCAGCTCTCATCCCTTCTGCACCATTTTAGTCTTGCTGTGGCTCCATACCAGTGTCACCCAACACTGAGGGGACAACCAAGGAATCAGACAGTTTCCAAACACACCTACCTTCTTCTCACCCTGATAAAGGGAATAGGACATGAAAAACAAATTTCAGCTGATTTCATAACCAGAGAAAATGGACCAGAAGATTTTGTTACAGAGAGTAAGGGTGCTAACTCTCAAAGCCTCAAAAATGGTTATGTGGATTGTGCAGCCTCTTTATAATTTGGTCTCAAGCTCCACTTTGTATTTATCAATACCATCCATTTTTCCCAAGCCATCCTTTTACCAGCCAGCATCATGCAGTTGATACCATTAAACCAAGGGCATCCAGCATTTGTCCATACCATGGCACTGTATAAATAGAGGTAATTAGAACTTTTCTGCAATGTTTATAGACTCTTTACATACCCAAAGTGTGTTTCATATATTCAAATAAGTAATGTCAATACAATGTAATCCCCATTATCCAGACAAGACAGAGGGCTGAGTGTCCATTTAGACCTTCCCTTTGCTTCATTTCCAATAGTTTAAGTTTGCTATAAGTAGCTGCAGTGAAAAACTTCCAAGTGGCATTTGTTTTATAAACTATATTTTATAGGAATTACTATTATTAAAAAGTGTATTTTGTATAAATGACAGTTGAATCACCAAATATACAACTGGTAAAGTTTTGAGCCTAAAGAAAATTTATTTCCAGCAATCTGAGTTCTTCTACACTCTCAGTTTAACTAAAGCACTGAAAGGGACTCAAGATGTGGATAGTTGAGATATAGATGTGCTTACCACTATTAAACATTAGGAAAATGACCAATTTAAGTTTGAAATATGGAGCACTGGATATGACAATTGTCTTCAAAGTAGTCCCTCAGAGGTTTCCCTTACTTTCAGTTCCCTTGGCTGGGAGAAGCCTCCTTGTCTCTCTCCACTGAAATGCCAGCATGATGGCAGCAGCAGCTTTCCACCAAATCCTACTGTGCTGTTCTATAAAGATGAAGCTACAGAGGGAAGTAAAGCTTTGGCTGACACCCTTGATAGCAGAGCCATCAAACCATGTAACACCCAACAAAAACCTGAGAAAGTCCTCCACAAGCAGTTACATAAATTTAAGGGAGCTGGGGGCAGCATTATTTTACATGCCAAACATGAGGAGCACAGTCAGGAGTTAGCACGGAGAATGCCAGCAAGTAATGTGAAATTTAGTCAGATAGGACTGAGCACATGTAGGGCTCCAGCACAACTTTCTGTGCTGTGGTTCTTGTGGCACAAAGCTCTGTGGATGAGAAGGGCTCTGCAGGGCCCTGCCTCGAGGGGCCAAACAGCCCTTCCCTGCCACTGCCAAAGAATCTCTTTGGTTTTGTGCTATTCAAGGACTGATCCACACCAGGCAAAAAACCACTCTGTGTGTAAAACTATGTCAAATGTCCTTTGCATTACCCTGTGCAAAGCAAGAGAAGCTTTCCAGTAGTGTGCAGTTCACTTTCTTTTGCTTCACGTCTCATTAAGCCTAAGCGGAATAATGAATGACAGTGATAGTTAATGGCTCTCACTTTTGTGCAAAAAATAATTTTATGAATGTGTGCACTTTTTACCATCAAAAGTATTTTGTATTAAGCCTCTGTCACTTCTGATATTGGCATTATATTCTGGGAGGACTTTGTTATTATGTGCTACAGTTCAGTAGGTTTCAAACCCATCAAGTTCAAAGTCAGCTGAACAGGAACTATACAACAAAGGCAGCAAAAGCCAGGTATTGACCCATGAGTGTTTACCTGTTCTGAAGTGATTTTCAGATTAAAAATCCAAAGAATCCACTGAGGCGGAGAATAGGTATCATGAATATCAAAAACAAGTTTTTGTAGGGATGAGTTCTTGATAAAATGTAGTAAACACGTAGTATGAAGCAGAACTAAAATTTTTAGGGTAGCTGGAAATAAACCACCTTGGGTAACCTGAGCAGAAATAGTAATTAATAATGGTTCTAATTCTATTTTTTAGCATATCAAGTAACTAAAGAATTTAATACACCCTAAAATGCAATAAGAATGCAGCATAACAGTAAGAAAATCTAAACAACATGATCATATTAGCAAAAAAACAAATAGAAAATGTCTTCTGAAAGGGAGCAGAGGGGATTCTATTTGAAATACTGCAGTGCCTAAACACCTAAATCTTAAAAATATTCCATTTTAAGGAATATTTTGAGAGAAGCAATGATTGAAAATAAATTGCTTTGGAACTGGGAAAGAGATTCCCAGTAATAGTCAATAAGATATATCTATATATATGTTATATATGAAGGTCAAAAAAATGCCAGCTAACTCTCCTAAGCCAGAGATTGTGAACTTCAACCACTGAACAAGCTTATTTTCCAGGACAAAGATCAGTATAAAATTGATTGTCATATTATCCACAACTGAGAGAATTTGGTTGTCTTTGCTAACAATAAGCCAGGAAGAAAAAGCTTATACTTCACTTAAGGTAAAAAACCCCTAGAAATAATAACCTCTATCAAATCCTGAGGAACCTGCTTAAATCAGGCAAGGAAAAGTAATTCTTACATTGAAAATTGGTTGAAAATCCTCAAACCAAACAAAAAAGGTCCCTTTGTATTTCTGACAACTAGACCATATGCAAATGAAAATCAAATACTTTTTCCTGCCCTATGAATGCCTGTCAAGTGGCTGGGTAAAATCTAGGTTGCTCAGCCTTACCAGGAAAACAGATGTTGCCTCATCTGGTTTGATGTTCATATGGATGTTGAAGTCTCTAAGGCTAATAGTACAGTTCCAACAGTAGCTCTGACAGAGTTTCAATGAATACATTTGTGATATATTTCATACACTCTGATAGTCTATGCACTCTTGTAACTACAAACTTTGATCCTTCCCTGGAAGTACAGGAAACACCTGGACAGTCTAATAAACTCCACTGCACAGTTGGCCACTTTTTGCATTGCAACCAAATTATAACCAGGTCCCAGAAATATGAGCTGTGGATCTCCACTTCCTCTGTATCACAGCCCTCAGTGCAATACTTTCCATGCAAAAGTGAGTCCTTGGGGAGGATAGTGGTGGGAGAAGAGGCTCAAAACAGATGAAAGAGAGCCAGTAAACCTAAATGCATTTCTCTATAATGTGTTTCTCTTCAAGAGAGAGGATGTTGTCCTTTCTCCTGTATGCCTCCTTTGCTAAGTGCAGATGTATCATCTGAGCTCTTTCTGTGCTCCCTGCTCCTTTACTCTTCTCTAATTCCCAGGCATAAATACCACACTTCCTACATTTTTTCAGCTTGCCAATCTCAGTCCAGAAATTGTGAGCACAAGATATTCTAACCAGTGGTGACTGTGACCAATAGAGAACAGCTGGCCTGCCTTGTCTCTGCCGCATAATTCTTTTTTCAGCAACTTCGGTTATTGGTGAAAATCAGCACTTTAATAGTTACAGTATAGTTCAGAGAGAAGAACAACTTAAGGTTTAGGAAGATCATTTATTGACATCAGCCCTTGATCCCCAGTAATGTTAGGACACAACTTTATTATAATGTTTATCATGAAATATTTATGTTGGGTCACTAATTTTATACCAATAGGATGATTGGTATGTCAGCTTCCTGAAAGACCAACTTGTTGTGTTTATGATTATTGGTTATTGTAGCCTTAGCATCTTTGCATTCCTTCCTCTCTATCTCTTTGCTTTTTCTCTGTTTACTGAGTTGAACACATCAAGCAGTGTTGCAAACTTCTCCCTTGGTTCCTACTGATATTCCTCAATCCTAAACAGAATAGACAAGCCCAGCAAGGAAGTCTCAGCTCTATCCTTTCTCTTGGTTTTGCATTTAGAAGCATACATTTCTCTCTAGTTGAGACTCTGTGAGTTAGAATACAACCCATTACTGGTATTTCCAGTCAGTGGCTTTCTACCCTGCCACAGAAGACTAAACAGGGAGGGTTAGGACAGCACACACAACTAAAGCTGTGGAAAAACACAAGGAACCAAATTTTATCCTTCACACTCCTGCCATCCCACTTTCCTTCCCTGTAGAAAGTTTCCACTCTGACAGACAGTTACACTGACCTTATTTCAAGAGCATGCTTTGAGTTTTTCTCCTGTCATTCTGACTTTCCTGCGCTCCTTGTCACCCTCGTGCCCCAGAGCCTGACATGTCAGCTGTTTGCTAAGTGCCACACACGAGTGACATGCTGCAGATGTAATAGCAGATAATGGTCCCTAATACAGTAAGCTCAGCTTAACCACACCTAAGCTGCTCGTCATAGCACTACATCTGTCAGAGGCTGTGCAGTACCTTGCTTGAAAGTGATGTTAGGGCTAATGGATGCTCGTTGTATGATTATTCCTCCTTTATTTAGAATGAGCCCTACATTTACGTTTATCCAGACTTTCAGCATCACCCAAGGTCCTTTTGACTTTTCTGCTGAGTGGTGGTTGTGTGGGAGGTTGTTAGATAGGTCTCAATCTAGGAAATGCACTGAGGCACATTTCCATTCTTCCCTCCTCAAGAGCAGATTTGCTTTGTTCAATCAGCACATCTCCTGTGTATCTTACAGCATGGATAAACTGGATTGGCAGACGGGTATAGATTAAAATTTGACTGGAATTTCACTACATGTTCTTTACCTCCAGGTATTTCGATTAGCTTTCCTTTCTCCTGCTTGCACAGGCTTAAATCCTTTTTGTTTGTGTATTCACTTAAAGCTTCACTTTTATTAGGTTTTGTATCTCTCCCTTATCTGAGTTGCTGTCTTTCTCCTCCTCACTTATTATTTGTATACTCAGTAGGGCAGACCAAATAAATTAATAAAACAAGTTCTCATTTCCAAGACACAACTCTAGTATCTACAAAAAGATGCAATTACAGTAGAGTAGCTCTTCACTTCCCATAAACATCACTAAAAATAGTTTTAAAAAACTAAATAACAAAATGCTTTTTCAAGAAGTTTTCCAGCAAATTAAAAAGATTTTATGTACCTAAAAATTCTAATCAAAGTAGCGATTAAAATTCCATTTTTTAAAAATCAATCAGAAATCCAGCTTTGTTCTGGAGTAAGTAACATAAGTTTGCTTGACAAGAGGTTGTGGATCGGGGTTTTTTTGTTTAAATGCAAATCAGCATGAACGTTCTTTATGTTCTTATTATTGTTTTAACATCAGTAAAATTTTACACTGAAGTCAGATCTGATCCACAAGTTTCTATTTTTAGTATTTTTAGCTTGGAGCAATTTTGCACAGTTCTCTATGAAATGTAATTTCCTAGAACTAAAAATACCAGGGTTCAAGATATATGTAATAGAAATAGATGATAGCACTACTTCATAGCAAATGGAAAAACATTAATTAAAGCTCATAATTAGAAATAATTTAATAAAGAAATGTTCCTGTATTCCTTTTAACTGAGACCTAAGAGAAGATACTCAAGTGAACAATGAAATCCTCACAGTTAAATCTGACAAAGCTTCTGCTTTAACAATTATGCCATTTGATTTAGGGCAGTTTCTCAGAACTGACTGCAAGTCTTAATTGAACTTGCCATTTGCCTGTAAGAGTTTGCATCCTCTGGTTTATTTGCAGCATGCTTCCAATACCCATGCAAAAGGGTAAGCTTACTTTACTATTAATGAAAAAATGTTTCTAAATGCACATGACATTCTCCCTCACCTGATAATAAGCCACAAATTTAAGGCTTTGGTTCATGTGTTTCTACTCAGTGTTGATTGAATCATGTTTAAAATATATATTTTTAAATATATTTAGAAACATGGTGTTTTTTCTGATCAAAGTAAGGTGTCTCTTCTCTATTCTTACTACTGCCAAGCATTTGATTTACACACAGTTTAATTATTCAGATGTTTATTATGTTCTACATAATGAAATTTGGACCCTCATATTTTCTTCCTACATGCTCAGTGCAGGCTGCAATTATAGCCACAGATATCTGTTTATTTGATGAATTTTGCTTCTTCTGCATAGTTTGATAAATATGGAAATAAGTCAAAACCTACTTTATATACAGTAATTAAAGTGAAAAATCTAGTCATGATGCAAATCCTTAATTGGACTCCAGGAGAGATATGCAGAATTTCTCTTTAATAATATGGGATGACTGGGGACAGAAAAACAAAGCACACTAAAATATGGTTTAGAAGCACAATTAATCACAAAATAGAAAACAACCAATTTAGCATAGCTCATTCAGTGACTCTCAAGGCTCAGGTAATGTTCTTTTAATCATCTGGCTCTAATATTAAGGTTGTGTCATGTGCAGCTGAAATAAAACACAATATATGTGCTGATCTTCAGTGTGAAACATGTCCTCTGGACTAATTTGTAAGCACAGCCTTTTCACACTAAAATGCTTAGTCTACTTAATGACGTGTAAGTGAATGATCAAAGCAATGTAAAATGGTTTTTAACTATTATTGTTTAATGTATTAATTCATTAGCAGAAAGAAACCCTCTTGCAGTTGGTTGCAGGGAATATGTTTTTGTTGGCTATATATAATTCATTTTGTTTTTTCATTTTATTAAGACAAAGTCATTATTTTGCCTGATGATGTTCCAAAGAAGAATATACTTGTTAAGTGGTATTAAATTGACAAATTATAGCACAGAGCAGGTGGAGCTGAGATCCAAGTCTCTAGGAAAGAGAAGTCTGTACAAGCTAAAGAAATAAATGTTTTCTTTCCAAGCTCTGAACATATATTGCTCTAATAAGCTGAAAATAACCTTCACTGTCACTTAATTTGATTGTAAAAATATTATTCTCCATATAGCTTCCTGTAATATCCCATTAGGGGAATATGATCACGTTCTAATCAGAAGGTGTTGGATTTATTGTGCTAGTTTGTTTAAACTACAAATACAATTAATCTCCTTTTGTACTTCTCCCAAATAAGTAGCACCAGAATGACATTTTTGTCTCCAAATGGATTACAGACATTGAGCAGGAGCCAGAGGTCATCCCCCTGCACTGCCATAATTATCGAGGCAAATATCTGCCTGAAAGCCCTGAGTGTGCTGTGGGGAGCTCAGCCTGGCTGACCCAGCCCTGCTGCCCCAAAGCCCTGAGCCTGTGACAAGCCAGGAGGACACTCTCTGTTCCCCAGATGTGCCCATTGGGAGGGACCATGACTGCGAGCTTCCATGCTGAGAGCAGCTGAAATTAGAGAGGCTTGATGTCCAGTATTCAAAATCGCTGTTAAAACTCTTTCCAAGTCAGGGTCCCAACTGTCTTTGACAGATAAAAGGGGTCCTATGCAATCTAGTTTCAATGTAGTCTTCTTTTGACCACCCTGAGGTGACCTGGCACCTCTTCATGCACCTGCCGTAAAACTTAAAGGCTTCAGAAATTCTGTTCTTTGAAGTGTCCTAATAATAACAGTCTAACCTTTGATGTTTCTTCCTGTACCACATGCTTGAACTTCTTATAATCTGAAGTGTATAACCTCCAATTGCTACACACAAACGGGTTGCACATCTTGAGAACACAACACTATAAACCTAATGCAAACTGTAGTAATGATGGGTTTATTTCATTTGTATTTAGCGCTTTACTTGTATAGCATCATAAACCTAAACACTTAACACACCAATTGGGCATTAACCATCCAGGCTGATTAGCATGGAGCAGAATTCACCCTCTGCAGCCTGGAGACAGAAGAAATAAACAAGCTCATGTAAAATAAACTTTGTGTGCAAATATGATATTTTAGAAGATCCTTTTCACACTAAAAATCAGAGAGAAAGTCTGCTTCTGATGGCCTGAGGTCCCATTCAGAGAATATTTTTTCAATACATAAAATTTAACAGACCCCAAAAAAGCTGGGGAAAGTTATTTTTATAAAAACATTCCTGGCCTGATCATTACCTCAGGTTTCTGTAAGTTTTTACAGATCTCTCTGAGAATGTCTGTCCAGCTCTGTTTTATGTTACTTCACAGATTTTTAATATTCAATAGTCCTTTTCCCGTGCAAATGTTTAGATCTAAAAAGAATTGTTTCTAGTCTCTATTTTTAACTTGTACATCGGGGATGAATTTTGTCCAAGATGTATCATTTATATAGCTCTGGGGAGAGAGAAAACACATCCTCCACGTAGCCCCAGCCCTTCACGAGCTCATGAGCATGCTGAACTTCCCTTGCTTTAAGCCATTCTACTGAAAATTTTGAGCATCTGCAGGGTGCTCTTCCAGCATTGTTTAAATTTCTGCCTTTCCTGTTAATCACTCTTTTGGGTGGCTATTTTCAGCGGTTTGTTTATTATCTTTTGGTTTTCCAAAACTTAAGGACATTAGATCTAATCTTTCCCTTCAACTGGAATTCTTTTTTTAAGATTGTTTTTGATAAAAGTGAACCTTGTGGTGGAAGTTATTTAACTAAAAGTTATTGTTCGCATTTTAGGGTAGTGTGTTTTGTCCAGTTACTCAGAAGAACAGAAAGGGGTTTTGTCTTCATAACTAACATTTACAAAGAAATAATCACCACTGAACAGCAAAGTCCTTTTGAACAAATCAGGGAAAACAGTTCAGTTCATGCTGCTCACACGCACCAGGAAGGAGAACATGTGGTTCTGGTCCTCTCTAGATTTCCAGTTTCCTCATCAGATGTTTGCAGGGGACCCGAACTGAGCTCAGTTTAGCTGACCAAGATTCAATCCCTTTGGCTCTCACTGCAAGATTAGAAGCCAAATTGGTAAATTATCAAAAGAAGAGCAGTTCCAGTTACACTGATGTAGCTGCTAAAAGAGCTACAGTAGAATGGAAAAAGGGCTGGAGAGGGTGACAAGCATGAGCAACACTCAGTTACAGCCTCCAGGCACAGGCAGGTTAAATATCCTAAGCCTCTTGGAACTGGAAAAAAATACTGAAATGACTAACAGAGACATAGCAAAGCTCCATAATATCAAGAATGATGTGGACAGGATGTATGAGGAAGGAGCAATCACTCTCTAGGAGAGCTGAGTGGCCATCAGATGAAACTTGTAAATGTCAAGTTCAGAAGGAAAATAGGGCATTCTTGATATACAGTGCATACTTAGGGTAAGGAATTCTCTTCACTGGAAGACACCTGGACTGCCAGAAAATCTATATAGATTTGAAAAGCATCTGGAGATATTAAAGGAACTCAACAGGATTAATAAGCAGAAACATGGCATCTCTATGGGAGAAAATCCCGAACCTTAGGGTGCAATTCTAAGGAGCATCACTGAACAGTGGTTCTTGCATTCTCCCCTAAGCAACTGCTCCTGGCAATAGTAAAGTGCAGGATATTGGTCTAGATTGACCTTTAGCCAGGCCCAGTGCAGACATTTCTGCAGTTTGAAGAAAACTGTATAGATGTCTGACCCATTTCAATGTGAAGACATTGAACAACAGCACAGCAAGAGATGTCTGAGAATGAGACAAATTCAAGAAATTACATACTGTTGTACACAGAGGTATCTGGCCCCGGATTTCTCAAAGGCAATAGTAACATATAGTGATGGAACCAGACAGTCAACCTACAGATCAAGTTCAAAGTCTTTACCTGATTAAAACACACCTGAAGGCAAAAAAAATGGTGGTAAACACTGGGTAATTCATACTGTTTAGTAACATTTGTCTGACTTTTAAATCACTAAGGAGACTCTTAAATCAGCAATTCTAAAGCAGAGTAAAAGCATCAACATTTGGCTATGAAGTACTTACTTCTGCCCCAGCCTCCAAAGTGGGTTTCAGGTTTGCTGCATTTTGTTTTCACTGATGTTTTTCTACTGTCAGAGGCTCACGGATCACGGTGTTGCAGGCACCATTTCACATAATAAAGGCATTAGCACCTCCTTGGTTTCTAAAAAGATATCTCTCCAGCCAAAAATTACTTTTGCCACTGTATCACTTTACAAGCTCTTTTCTAATTTGCCACCCCCCATAATTCTAGGTATTTTTCAGTCTGACTGCTTTGTAAGTATCTCCTTCCATTATGTAAAGTGGTTCCTTTTCAGATTCTAGATTGTAGAGCTACTCAAAATGAACAAAATTTTTTCACTCTCATTTTTCATTATCACATTGCACTTAAACCATTTCTTATGGGAACTTAATAATGTTCTGTAGTTGATTAGACTTAAAAAGGTCTACATTCTTCTTTCAAATATGTACAAAGAGCTCCTATTGACTGACTTCAATTAACTGAATTTATTTCAATTCAACAGTCTAAATTAATTCTTCATCTAACTACTGAAGTCTTGTGAGCCAAATATTCTATGACAGCTGAATTTCACATCCAGACCCAAAGCAATATTTCAATGTTGTCCATTACACAGATGAACAAAAGA
This sequence comes from Drymodes brunneopygia, assembly GCA_013400955.1. NCBI lineage: Eukaryota > Metazoa > Chordata > Aves > Passeriformes > Petroicidae > Drymodes > Drymodes brunneopygia. The sequence goes on from VZTZ01014544.1 coordinate 445,426, forward strand.
AGAATACTCAACACTGAAAACTGAGTGAAACGCATACCATGACCTATACAGAAGTTTAGATTTGATTAGGTTGGTCCTGATATATAAAATTCTGCTCCTAGACCCAGTGATTACCACTGTGAAGTCCTGGAGTGGAGTCATATCGACAATAGGTCTCCCTTAGGCTTCAGCAGAGGTCAGGGTTTCCCTACACATCTGCAGAATAACAGCACTGTGTTTATTTAAAGGAACTCAAAAATCAAAATAGAGCAATTAGGAAGCTTTCATAGAGCAAACAAGCAGAGCAGGAAAAGAAAAAAAAGAAAACAGGAAGCAAGGCAAAACTGTGAGCATTTACATCTTCTACATATGGAGTTTGGAAATCCAGGTGGTTTCTGTTTTGCTCCTATTTGTTTCAGATATTGAAATATCCAGATGTCAGTACAAAAATATACTTGACAACTGTAACATTTCAAAAGAAGTTGAAAGTCATGGTCTGTCCATGTTACTCTTTAACCAACGCTTTGTCTAAAACATAATCAGTTAGTACAGCAGTAGGAATAATTTTCTGGTTTTACACTTCTGCTGTTACAATTTACAGTTTTCAAACTAACTTATAATGGAAGTCAGCTTGTTCAGTCAATGACTTCAGAGGGGTTTGGGTTCGTTCCAAGTAGGGATGCCTTTTTTATTTTTTAATAAAAAGAGAGTATATCTACATAAACACATATGTACTTTTTCTCTTGGCTGATTACCTAATTAACCAGCTTTGGGACAAGAATAGCTCTTGTAGGTAAAACCAAGGTTTTTCTGTTGAAGTATCCTGTTCCAATAGTGGCTGAATGTGGGAGCCTGTAGAGGGAGGCCAAACACTCCGGGAGACCAATGGCAATAGTCTCAATTCCAGCCATTTGTTGCATAGTGATTTCCTGAACCATTTCCTGGACATTGAAACCAGTGTTTCTAGCTCTCAGTGATATTTTCTTCCATTAAATTGTCCAATCAGCTCTTCAACTCTTATGACATCTTAGCATTCTGTGGCAAAAATTTCAGAACTTAACTATACACTGTGTAGATAAGGATTTACTTTGGGTGATTTTGTTAAGTGACATCACTTGAGCTCTTCCATTTTTGGATGTTATTATAAGACAGTGAATAAATGTTAAGGTCTTTTGATATGTGATGCTTGGTGATTTTATATGCATTTGTCTTCTGTAAAAGGCAAGTTTTCATTGTATGAAAATTAGTTTTTAAAATAACCTTCCAGACATACAGATAATATGCAGCTGATAATACTGTGCTGATTAAATGAGTCAAATTAGACCATGAACAGAGTATCAGCCAACCAAGAAGTTGAAAGGATCTGACATAGCTGTTTAAAAAAAAAACTAGATTATCCCAAAATCATTGAGCATTACTCTCAACACACCACAAAGGAGAAAACACATTTCTTCAGATATAAGTCAGGAGCCAAGAAACAGCACCTGGGCAATATCATTTCCAGCACAGGTGTCTGATGAACACAGAGACCTCATCTGCTCATGGCAACCAATCTTTCTCAGAAAATGGATAAACTGTCTGAACACCTTAATGGCTTGAAGTTGCTCCACCAGGTTATGTTGAACCAGTCTAATGCCACAATGGCAAAATATGAAGTGCATAAATGCAAGTAGGAAAAGAGTTGTTATGACTGTAAAAGCAAAAATAAATTGACATCTTTCCTCTGCCAAAAAGAAATTAAAAAAACAGTCTCAGCTACTACAGCATTGATTTCTTATGGTGGGGGGGGAATCTATTACCTAACAAGTGCTTCCTGCCAAGGAGAAAAAACAGCAATATTCATATCTTCAGAGACTTTTTCATTGTGAAGACTTTTTTCTGCAATTCAAAGATGAGTTCTATGTTTTTGTATTTATGTTATAGACTACTCCTGATCCAGAGGAGATACAAGCTGAAGTCACTACAAAATTCAGTAGCAACCTCTGCTATCTCTAAGCACAATGTTTGGGGAATACAAGGAGGGACACACTGCACTGATAGATTTGCCTGAGATTTTGTCTCCCACGCTGTCTCATTTGCCCTAACTTGGTCTCAAGTTTCAATCTTTTTCATGCATGTAGTTGCCAAGCCAAATGAATTAAAAAGAACTTTGCCTCATTATTGTAAATTAAGACATTGGAGAAGAACTTTTTTCTGTTGCTTTTGTATGCCAGAGGTATCTAAAACACAGATTTCAGAATGCAATAATTTTGATTAAAACCTTGTTGAGCTGGTCAGCAAAGATGGGAAACTCAGACCATGAAGATCTTATTAAAACTCCAGACAATACAAGTTTGTATCAAGATCTCGGTGTCTTAGGCTCAAAGCAAAGAAACAGACTCAAAATAGAGAAAAAATTCCAGTTCACAAAGACGTTCCAAGAGGATCACATTTGGGTGTCCTGCATACCTGGAGTTCTTCAGAACTCTATTATACAGAATTTATGGAAAAACAGTTCTTTTTAGAAATATAAATATTTTTTTCTATTGACAAGGAACACCACCTATTCTTCTTTAAAACAGAGCAAGTAATGCTATTAGGCAGAAACTAGCTTTCCTGCAAGAGTAGTCTTGATTACTTTCCTGAATAACAACAACTCCCTTCTGAGACTTTGTTTTAGCTCTCCCCTGTTCCTTTGGAATGCTTTTCCAGCTCTGTACCATGAAAGCCACCCACACAGTGACACCAAAGCCATTTGCAAAAGAAAACAAAAGCCCCTCTTATGCATACAAGGAAGTCTTAAATGAAGACTTTTCTTGGTCTACCTTCACATCCTTTAAAATCTGTTCTCCATCTCTTTAAAGACAAGGAAATCCCATCCATGTCTGCCTAAAGAACAGGTACAGGTCTGTATTTATCCCCCTTCCCATACACAGAGTTCATGGAGCTCTGCTCATGCAGCACTTCACACCTGGAAGGAGAAGCCAGTCATTGTCTAACAGCTCATCATCCAAGGTGACTTCAAACATTATATTCTACCAGCTGAGTTGTAAATGGGGTTGAAGGTCCCAATCAAGATGAGGGGCTTTCACCGGGCAATGACTAAAATTATTAAATTTGAAACTATGGCAAAATGGCCTTAGCATGAATCAGAGCCAAAAGAACACTATGTGAAGGCACAGAAAGTAATAACACAGAGACTTTCTGTCATCAGCACTGCTGAGCAGCAACCACAACAGCATGAGAAGGGTCCTCCTCAAAACTTTGAAGGGTGAAGTAATAAGAGCAGGAGTGTTCTTAGAGATTTCATTTACCACTGGTATTCTGCTGAAGCTCCTGAGAGCCTCTTCCTTAGAGACACAAATATATATTAAAGTGTCATTTTAAGCTACAACTTTCACATCCCAATCACTTTCCCTTCCTGGATCCCAAACTAGGAAATCAATTTATGCTATTTATTTTCCAGACTTCTTTCCCCATTCCCAAGCTGTCTCCTACATACATTCCAACACCAACATGGGTTTAGCTATAGTTGGGAAAGGAGGATTGACTGGCACATGTCTTGAGCTCTTCTCCAGTCCTATAACTTTATGATCCAGTGTCTCAAGTGCAGAATACACCTAGGTTTCTATCAAAGCTAATGTTCTGGTAGAAATCTAAGTCTCCAGAGAGCTGTGGGTCACTGCAAAATGATAAACTTCTTACTGATATCTTGAGCCCAGATCCAAACAGAACACAAATCACCTAAAATGAGTCTTAAACAGAATGTAAAAACCCACAGCTCAAGAGTCTGAAAACTCTCTGCAGAGCTGCTGTAAAATATTACAACTTGCACTGTTTTTTTTCCTTACCTTTAAAAAACAAGTAATAGGTTACTTGCAAAATTTCTCCCTGAATATGCACAAAATTCCTTGTGTTTTCATCTAAAGACAAACAGCTTGGCACCACTCCCATTCCTAGGTCCAGTGGAGATACTGAAACCAGTCATTCCTTTCCCTGTGAGGAGGGCTGGCATTGGCAGAGCACAGGTTAACCAGACTTGAGCCCTCCCCAGCATTCAGTGGCTGCAGCAGATTGATTTCAACATACAGTTAAAGAAAGGATTTATTTGGGGTTCCCAGGAGGCAGCAACCCAGAAGCCACTCAAACTGAAAGCCAAAAAGAACAGGTCCAAATCCAACCCATCAAGGGATGTTGAGTTGGAAGTCCAGTAAGCAAAGCACACACAAACCACCTCCCTACAGACCCTTCTGAGCTGTGCTCTCCATCCTTCTTACAAAGATGTGCCCCCAATTAAAAAGCAATGTGAACAACTGCTAGAAAGTAAAAAAGAACCCAAAAGGGAGCCCAAGTCAGGCAGCAGTTAGTGAGTGTGGCAGATAGGAAACTTTCTTAGGAAGGGAGTGCCAAGAACACTTTGATGTTAAGAGCACTTACTGGGGAAAATGAAGGAACAAGCAAGAAAGACAGGGCAGAACTGACCACCTGCACCATGTGCCAAGTTGGCTTCAGTTGACTCATAGAGGACTATCCTGCACTGGAGCCAGTTGGATTTTTATCACTGAAATACGAATGCTATTAAGTTAATTACTGATGATAAGCTTTAATATTATTAAAGGCTGATTTTCCCCTCTTCATCATGTTCTCTTTGCTGTGTAAGTGCACATATCCCTTTCTATTTTAATGCAACAAATGTGAGTTTGAAAAAAAATGCATTAATAGTGCCTGAGGTTAAGTTTCTAATTGAAATTTAGATGCTTCAGGAGAGGCTTAGGGCTAAAGGGCATTTTGTACATGAAAATATCTTCCTCCTTTGGCCAGCTAGTCAAAGGGGTGAACTTGTCTGATGAACTGTCAGTGCACTCTCCTCAGAATACAGACAGCCTGAGGTTAAAGAGTCCCCATCTCTCTGTCTTCCTCTGCCAAAGAGCAAGTAGATATCCAGAATCCACTGCTGAGACATGATATTTTCTTTTTAGAATGATTCAACAGGAATTAAGGAGGATCTTTAATCTTCACCAACACAGAATTCATAATCAGTCCTTATCTTCCACAATGTTCTTTAAGTCACCAGCACATGACAGCAGAGTAAGTCATCATGTATTTCATAAGGAAATAATATTTCTGCAGTGGAAATTTCCTTTCTTTTTGGTAGCCTCTTGAGCTTCCATTCAAATGTACACAAAAAAAAGATCTTTGTGAATCTGCAGGTATATCAGAGCATGGATTTTAATAGCCACAGGAATGTTTCTATATTTTATAACCTTTTTTTTAATTTAAGTAATGTGTATTTCAGTGGAAATCAAAATAATTAGACTAAGAAGAGGCAATGCCATATTCTCTAGAAACTTTATTTCCCATTCACGTTTTCTTTTCCATTTCTACTTTTCCCACTATGGCCACTGTCAAAAGACAGATGAGGGAGTTTCTGGCTGCAGAGCTCTTTGAGGGATGCACTGATCCTGTAAAGAGTAGTGATGTGAGACAGTGAACTACAAGCACTCTGAGGCACCACAATGATGTTTTAGATTAAAACATTTGGGATTGAGGAAGGTGGTGCCAAAGCCATGCTAGATTTTTGGTTTGTTTAGATTATCATGTAAGATAAACATGACAGTGTAAATTTAGAAGACAAAATTCTATTAAAAGTAGCTTCAGCAGTAAATGCATTAACTCTGTAGAGCAGGGCAGACAGACATCATTCTCCATCCATGTCTTAACTCCCAGCCAGAAATGTGTCTTGCATGCTGAGGATCAGCTACACTCCCGCTATTTCACAGAAAAGTCTCTCTGCTGTCTTGCACACAGGTTTGCCTGACCTTGCCCTAGGACAGAGCCACGTGAGCAGAGTGTTGAGGAGCAGAGCATCAGCCCAGTCCAGCCCCAGAGCTGGAGCTGGGTGGACCTGTCTCCAGGCAGCTCCAAACAGCAGAGGTCTGACTTGGTTTTTCAAATCTCCATCAAGGAGGTTTCCACGTACCCTGACAATCTGTTCTGTGCTTCACTATCCCAGCAGCTAGAAATTGTTCCCTAATATCCTAATATCCCAATAACCTAATCTTGCTTTCCTGTAAATATCAACCAACTGTGAATAACAGAGAATTAAGCAATGGATGACCTTTTCTTTGTTATTACCTCTTCATACCAAAAAAAACCCGAGGCCGCTCATTTTCCTCCTTCTAATACTAAAGAAAGGAAATTTTTGCATCCTTTCATTGAAGGAGACATTGTTAACTTCCTGCTTTTGTTTGCTGTTGTCCTCTGGATTCCCACCAGTTTGCTCCCCTCTCTCTCAGGCGGGCTGGATGTCACACAGCAGCAACCTCCCCTTGCTCACAGACACGTTGCCTGCTCTGCCCACCATCACTGCAGAGTTTTATCTTGTCACCAAGACACCCTGAAATGTGCAGACCCTTTCCTACCATCCAGGCAACCAGACATTTCAATTGTGTGCACGCCTTGGCTTCTTCTGAAGGGCAGCATTCTGTGCTTGCAAATAAACACATGTAACTAAACACAAATATAAATTGTGGATGGCTAGTTTTTCATTATCTTTCTAGAATTTCTGCTTTCTTCTATGCCATGTCATGAATAAAAGGAACAAATATAAAATTGCACCTATTCAACAATGCTCAATAACAAGGCACTGAGTATTGTACAAATGAGCATATTTGATTTAATCAAAATAAGTGTTGTAGGAAAATCACGTAGGTTTAATTTTTGAAAAGCTATTAAGTTTCAAATTAAATGGAAGATTAAAATAAAAATGAGCTTTAGCTGTAAGTGGAGGCTAAATTTGGTCAATTTTTGTTGTTTATCTGTGCATAAAGTCCTTGCATTTACCATTTGACAAATCCTCTAATAAAATACTTGCTGCAATCAGGTGAAGTAGGTTATTAATGGTTCTAAAAAAGATATACAGGATTGCCTCATCCTGAGGCAATTAAGTCTGTGAAGTAAGTGTGTTTAATATCTCTGGGGGCCTGACTGAAATGAAACAGGTGATCTTTCCACAATTCCCATTGTTTCATTTAGAATGTCTTTAATTTTGTTTGTTTTTAACTGAAGAACGACTCCCTGCTTTATACCTCTTTTGTTAAGACTCTAGTTTGGGAACTTTCAAGGGCTGCACGTGCCACATCAGAAGCAGAGTGGAAAATTTCAAGCACCACTAAAAAGCAGCAGCGATGTTCCGTGAGAAGCCCCGCCAGCCCACATGGGAGAGGACAATCCACGTTTGCTCTCAGTCTCCTGACTCAGCTTTGCAGTGGTGCTGCCACCTCCCACGCTGGGTCAGAGCAGCCCAGACCTCGCCTGGAGCCAGCTCCTCCACAAAGTTTGCCCAGACCACCCCCCAGCTGGGGTACCCCCGGTAGCTCCCCTCTCCGTGCTCCCCAAGGGGTTTAGGGCCAGTGGGGAAGGGCAGGGAGCAGAGTCCCCACAGCCTCCCTGCTCAGCCCCCCAGCACTTCACAGGAAGACCTCCAGATCCCCAGCTTCAGGCACCTCAGTTTGGAAAACAAATGCTTTACCATCGTTATGTTTTCTGAGAGATGCATTGTGTATCCATCAGGGTGCTGTTTGGCCCTTTGCTATAAAATCTTGTGTTTTTCATTTCTCCTTTTTCCCTCTGCTGTGTTCTTTTTTTCCCTGGATTTATTAGCAGGGATGGTTTGTGGAGGTATGGTTAATTACTAGAGCTTATGGCCTGCTGTGATTGAAAGCTGATCTCACCAGTTTGGGGTCTACGTTATATTTATTCTGTATGTAATTAAATCAGAATACCATAACTATGCATAATGTTGGAAAATGAGAATTTTTTTTCAAGGAAAGCACATGTGAAAGGTATTTTCTTCCTGCAGTACTGAATTTCTACAAAACTCTGCAGTTTACACACACAGACAAACAAGCAAACAGCCAAAAGGGGCATTGGAGGTCTATGATCTAGATGAAAACAAACATTTGTTTATCAGATCTGTGTGACCCATTAAAAATAAAGAAAGAATTCATGCAAACTGTGATAAAGGCTATCCATACATCTTGGGGTTCTTGTAGCATCACAGACATACTAAAGGCTTGCAGAGAAGTGCCAGCACAGCAGGGTGAGCATGAACAGCACATCCTGGAAGCAGCAACATCCAACTGAACACAGGAGAATTGGCTGAGGAGGCCCTCAAATAAAACAAGTTGTGGGAGGCCAGGCCACTGCTCTGACTATAGGGATCAAAACTTCTCCCGACTTCCTTACTTAAGAAGGGGGGACCAGACCAGTCTGGGAGAGGAGATCAAACACTGTTTACACTGAGGTAAATCAAGCAGAACACTGCACAGCTCACTGAACCATACCAGAATTAGGCCAGACATATCATATCTAGAGGCTCAATTTTTTTTTCCTCTGCTACACATAAATCTGAAGTCTGCCAAGGTCCTTGTTGTTCACCAGTGTGACAATGATCTGAAATTAGAGGCCTCTAGAATATCCCTAGAATGTCAGAAATCTTTGGTCCAGAAATTTATCTCCTTGCCTCTATATATAGCTGATGTCCAGGAAGAAAAGTGTGCCATCTGATGTAATAGGATAAATGATACAGACAGTAACACACTCAAAAAAGCCTGGGCAAGCCAAAGCAAAAACAATGGAATCAAACCCTCAGTCTTTCACCATAGCAAAGCAAGCCTCTCTTCGGGCACACCAAGGAAGACAAGGGTGACATCATAACCAAGGAATTACATTTAAGGTTTAAGAAAATTAACAGTGGAGGGAGGGTTGGAAATTTAAATTTCAAAAGAAGGATGCCCAAGATCCAGCTTGCAACCTATACCATGATACTCATAGTGACCGAGTTAGGGCAAGGCTCAAGCACGAGCCCTGTGCCATCTCCTTCCCTCTGCTTTCCTCATGGCACTCACCAGCCACAGTAGTAAATACCCTCTGGTTAGTCACTAAGGATGCAAGGGAGCACCAAGCAGAACATTTGCCCCCTAGCTGGAAATGTGCTGCTACTCCCTCATGACTCACAGGGTACAAGAAGCACTGGGCACGTTTGTCACTGCTGTCACAGGCCTGGAGAGCTCCGGGCCAGGCCACCCTCAGCCACCCCACCTGTGCAGCCAAGGCTTTGCCCCAGCTTCCTGCAGCACCTCGGGGTCACATTGCACTGCAGTAGAAGACAGCTCTTGCTGCACAGTCTTTCTAATCAGAGTCCTCTGCAATTTTAAGATTGAACACAGAAAGGAAGTTTCCTTTTTATGCATCTTCAGAATCCCACAACTTACATTTTTTATTTTAGCAGTGAACATGTTCAGACAATCTCATTGAATAACTTATGATAGGAGGTAGTAAAGATGTTAAGAAATTCGACTCCCAGCTACATGAAGCACCATTCTATATCACATTTTAATCTGCCATTTTTTTCACAAGTAAAAGCACACCAGATTGTCCTCTTTATTGTCACATAAGGCTACCTAGCCACCAAATCAAATCTATATGAAAAAAAAAGAGACCTTTCCTGTGGGTGTCTGTACAGACAAAATCCAAATTGTAGGTCTGTTTCCCACACAAAAAGCTATGAGATTTCATAAGAACAACAGGAGAACAAGGTTTTGGTGTATGAAAGTAAAAATGTCACTATCCATCATCCATAGTATAGTAATTTCATAAATTGTAAGGTTTATATATGAGCTAAACAGACAATTAATACATTTCTGAAAAATTTTAGTCAGAGGAAGAAAAATAATTCAGATAAAATCATAAATATGCTGAAAGTCCCTCAACACCACCACCACCTTGCATGCAATAATTATGTTGTCATTTGTGCTCAGGGAGAACAAACAAGAAAAAGACACAGATCCCCGACTCCTCCAAAGAAAATGTTTGTTCAAGAAACACCAAGTAGAAAACACTTTCACAAATCTTATTGTGCCCAAGAGGAGCTGTAAGCAGCACGGCAGACATTTACACTTGCCAGAACTCCATTCTAAATGACCTATTCAACACAAACGACTGTCTGGCATTGTAATTGCTGCACTGCTCTCGTGCTTGTGCTTGTCTTCTTAAAGCAGATGCATGGCAAACTTTGCAAAATTAAATTATCACATATAAAGTTTGTTCTTCCTGTCATGTAGCTGGATACTGTAGCATGTGTCCTGGATACCTTGATGGAGCAATTGTAACTGAAATCTCTACATTTTACAGCATTTTGTTTAAAAAAATGGGTGTTTCTTTCCATCTTAGGGTAGGGAATAGACCTTGAAGCCTAGGTACAATTAAACATGAAAAGGAGCAACATGCTGATGAGTCATGCATATGGTATTTATTTAATACAGCATTCTTCCCAATTTAGTTTTTGCTTCTGAATAACAATCTGTTAAAATAGATGGAGTTATTCACACCACAAGTTTATTTCAGCTTCCCCCAAATAATGCATTAGTTTAGGTCTGGAAGTTATTTTTATATCACAATCTCTGTGACTAAGGTTGCTACACTCAACTTTTTGCTATTTGTTTTAAATGAAAAGTGAAAAGTTAACGCACAATTGTTCAACAAGCAGGAGGTGAAATGCTGTAGCACTATCCCTACCCACCAACCCATGAAATACATGAAGCTTTCTTCACATCCACTGTTTAAGCAGGACCCCCACAATGCCTTCACTTAGGAGTCTGCACAAGAACAAATGCCATAATATCTCAAAGTTAAGAGATACAATATGCTTGCAAATCATTTCCATAAGTATGTTAGTAAATGAAAAGAGAAATTTTATATCAAAGCAGAGGAAAGAGTGGGAGTTCTTCACGAAACAGCTTGTCTCCCAGTAGAAAGTATGTTTTCAGGTTCATATATGCTAAAAAAAAACGTTTAAAACTCTAAAGCTGTGCCCATTGCTACCAGGTGGATAAATCTGGAACGTTATTGTTCATGGGAAACACTTGGATGACAACTAAATTCCAGGGAAGAGCACTATAAAATTGTGTTCTGTTTTCCATTAGAAATTGCTCCCTCCATATTTTCACCACTCTTTCCACACTTCCTTCAATACATTGAAAACTCAGACTTCAGGATAACATACTTTTTTCTTCAATTCCCAGTTAAGAAAAAGTTGTTTGTTTGATTTCAGAGACATAGAGGTATAAAATCAGCCACATTTTCAGCATTTGGACGTGTACTGAATCTTACTAATAGAGAGCTGGTAGGTGGAAGAATTAGAGGCTTGGGAAACTCAAATTAAATACTTACATTGATATTTAGGGCTGTTAGCATTTGCACTGATTTTAAAAGTCAGATCCTTACTGCTTTTGGAAAAGTGGTCACTTGCACAATAAAAGGGTTTCTTAAGTTAAGAATGTCCCTGCAACCTCAGCACGTGGTGCAAAACAGCCTCAGTGGTGCATACATTAGTTGGGGACCTCACAAGTCCAGTTTCTAGATGGAGCTGCAGTGCCCAGTCCTCCCACATTGCAAAGTTCACATTTTCACTTGGCTTGCCCTTTATCTATTAATGTGGTAATTATATAATGAAATACCTAACATATCATACTAATTCTACAAAATACCAACCCTTTACTACCAGAGCTTGCCTTAGTGTCCTCAAAGCTTGTCCCACTTGCTGGGATCAATGTCAGAGGATGTGTATGCAGTATAAACCTCTTCCCCTTTAGCATAGTGATGCTACAAGTCTATTTTATTTTTTCAGTGCCAAAACTGACATTTCCCTTATTTAAAATATATCAGATATAGCTAGAGAGATTGAAGAATTAGTCTCCTGCTTCAAAGGCAGGATCTTCACACTCATGTCACCCCTAGCAGAGGCTTGTCCATCATGGATGAATGCTCCAAAAGCTCCTTAGGTCAGTTCCAACACTCAGCTCTGCTTAATGTTGGAGACCTCAATCCACCTCTACCTCAAACTCCCTTTGCTACAATTTAAGCCCACTGCCTTCTCCTGCCTACTGTGGAGAAAGCAAGCATTCAGTCCTTGTTCAGATCTTTTCATCACCAGCAACTTTTTCTATACTCAGTTCTTCTAAGCCTTGTCCTCTCTACACTAAATTTTTCCCTGTCATCTCTCCTCACAAGTCATGCCTAGATCTTAAATTTCTTAATTTTCCTTTACATATGAAACTCAGGTATAAATTACCAACCAGTAACCTACTAGATCTCCTTTTCTCCATTAGAACTAGCATTCAAAAGACAAAAAGAATTAAAAAAATTTTTTTTAATTTTTTTTAAAAAAGCACTGCTCTCTCATGTATATAGCTATGGGTCAGATCCACAGGTGATATAAATTGACACATCTGTACCTAGTTAAAGGGCTATGTAAATTCAGAGTTGAGGTAGCGTTATTTTTTTTGCTGGTGCTTTAGGAAAGACATGGGAGAGACAAAGACTAGATCTTCCTTTTTATTTGTGGCTGCATGAGAAATTCAGAGGGTTGTGGGGGATACTTTAGGCACTGTTTCAGAGATGTTCGTGTTGCTGAGCTAAAGAATCCCTCAGAAGTGCCCATGGGTGTGTAGAGGTCAATTTAATTTTGTCTTCCTGCTCTGAGTTTGTTAAAGTGAAACAGCAGCGTGTTACATCCCCCTAGCGAAAAGCCTCTTTCCCACGAGGAGAACGACTTTTTTACTGGAACTCCGGGGTGGGGGCGTGCTGTCCCCGGTCGTCCACGGCCATCCACTGCCCTGTGACGCCGAGGAGGCAGAGGGTCACTCTTGGGGAAAGAGCAATTGCAGCCGGAGCTGCGCAGCGCCCTCCAAACCCCACGGAAAATCACAGCTCCAACACCGCGCAGCTTTGTCTGGCTGGTGCCTGCTCAGTGCCACGGGACGGGGGGGGTCCCTGCCGGGGCCGGGGGACATCGACGGGGTCGGGGCCACGCCGAAGGACCGCGATGGGCTGGGCCCATCTTCCGAGGAAGAACGCGTCTCTCCTCGCTTACAAAAAGTTGACACCAACTCAGTCGAAAAGTAGGTTAATTAGTAGCGTCTGACACAGCTCCCCAGCAGTGACTTACTTCAGGTGCCGCACATTACTGTTATTCTGCTGCAAAAGGCTTTGTTTGCACCTCGCTTTGTAGCCTCGAGTGTCTGAATATTGAGTAACTCTGGGTATTTGATTTCTTTGAAATGCACACACATTATTCCAATAAACTGTATCCTTTAATCGAGTTATTTTTTTAGTGTAATGAAAATATTTACAGTACTTTGAGATATATAGGTGACTTTTGGCAATGAAGTAATTTCTCCTTTATCATCGGAGTTCACTGATGTCCCTGAGTGAAGGGGTGACGGAAGGGAGGGATCAGCAAACTCCTGCACGGGGACTTACCCGGCCAGGGTTGTTTTGAAATTTTGATTTGGGGTTTTTTTCATAAGAAAGATTGAAATATTTACACTCCTGAGAAGTTCTTAGTGAGCTTGGCCGAGCCCAAGTCCCTAATCTGGCCATGGGAAGACAGAAAGCCTTTCCGCCTTAGAGGATGTCGGGGGAACTGCTCCGGACCGGAGCCTCCCACCCAGGCGGGTGTGGCGCTGGCGGGGCCCGATTCGTGTCGCGATAGACGAATGTCGGGGTGGCGGGGTGAGGGGCAAGCAAGGCCGACCCCAGGCGAGCAGCGGGGAGCTGAGCCTGACACCAGCCCCGGGATGCGCTCAGCTCTCCAAAGGCTTCTGGGACAGTTACCTTCTCTTTTCCTTTATTCCTTTTATTAACTGAATGAGAACGCGCGAGGGAAGGCACGCGGGGTTAATCGCGGGATTAAACACGAGAGAAATGCAGCCTAAATTGCTGCACGTTCATTCCTGCTGCTCAAAAGAAGCTGCGCGCAGCTACTCAGCACTGAGTAGTCCTACACAGCAAGTTTCCCCCTGCTCCCGTGGTTTCACTGAAAGTCTGCTGAAAAGGGACCCCCAGTAGGCAGGGAAACCCTGCCCGTGCCTCTCGCCTGTCTATTGACCTGCCGATGTGCCCCCTAAAGGGCTCTGGCAGTTTGCTAGTTTGTTCTGCCCTGGTGATGCCACTGTGCAGGGCGCAGTTCCTCGAGGAGGAGGAGGAGGAAACCTCTCGGCGAGATCCCCTATGTCAGCTGGGGTTGCTATTTCACGGTGAGCAATGGGCCAGAGATGGAGGAAACCTGCGCAGAAGGACAATCTGTAAAGCTCCGCGAGAGGGAGCGGAAGAGGGGTGGGGACACGGGGTCCACTCGTGGCTCCAGGGAACCGGGGGTGCTGAGTGAATCTCTTTTAGCGAAGAGATCCGCAGCCCGTTCGGAGACCTCCTCCTCCTCCTCTGGTGTTGCCATGTGCTGCAAATGCCCGGAGGAGGCTCAGCTGTACCTGAGCCTTCTCTGCTCAGCGTAAGGCACCGGTCTGGAGCGAAGAGCTGATCAGCTGCTCACTTCTGAAACCCTGGGCCCCACTTTGGTGCGGTTTTCTCTTTCCCGTGTTCCCTGTAAAGCCAAGTAAAATCAAACCCAGTTGTCTTGATTTGATCCAAAAGATGTACCAGACCAAGTCCGTTCTTAGCAGAAATGTCCTTGTTTCAATTTCCGCTGAAGTCTATTGCTTTTTCTTCTCAGGCAGGCAGCCGTGCAGCCACTGTTTTAATGTGCGGGGTGAATTGTAAGGTCATCAGGGTTTTCCTGTGCTCTAGGAAGCTTTTTGATTTTTGTTTGCAAGGGGATGAACTAGAGAGGTCCCCAGGCAATCCGTCTCCCATTAAAACATTTGTAATTTAGACCCTGCCTGTTGACTTTACCTAACGATCGTGGGGCGGGGTTACGGGAAAGAGTGTCTTAAAAAAAAAAAAATCCAAACTCTCCTTCAAATGGCCAGTTTGGGAGGGCTGGGGTCTGCCCTGCTGCAAATAAAAAGTCTACTCCTCGCTATTTATACTGTAGTCGCCAAAGCTTGCAGGCTTCATGGATGAGAAGCGAAGTGTTCCTGGAATCGGTTCAGAACGTGTTCTGATGTACAGATAAACTTCTGGAAAGTGTGTGATCATTGTGCCCGAGTGCGCTGACCCGCCTCCCACTGATGAGAATAAAGCGAAAGCATTCGACTTAAAGAAAGCCGCAGAACTTAATTAATTCGATGCTTTAATGGTTATAGAATCTGCAAAACACTAGTATTAATTTAGTCCCTGGTATCTGGTTTCACTGAAGTTCATGTCGGTGTGCGCACTAACCACCCCAGCGCTGCGCTACCGCGGGCGGGCAGGGGGAGCGGGGAAGGTGCCTCGGCCCGGGCCGGCCGCGTTCGGGGGGGCTGGGCATCCGTGGGAGCGGAGCCCCCTGGGCACGGGTGGGAGCGGAGCCCGCTGGACTCCGGTGGGAGCGGAGCTCGGTGCACACGCACCCTCAGCCCCCGAGAGCCGCTTAGAGCCCACGGAGCAGCGCGCCCGCGGCTCGCCCCTGATCCTGAGCCTGTCTCGCACCCGCAGCCGGTCGGGCCGGCGCGTCCGGGCCCCGCCTGTCCCTTCGAAGGGCTTTTAGCGCTATACGCACGCCCGCGGGGCTCTTTGCCCACGCTTCCGAAATCACGTAGCGGTGTGACTCGAGTCGGTTTTTTCCGATTGTGAAATCGTTAAGACAAAGAGTCTCCTTAAATCATGAAACTCACAGACTTGAAAGAGAAAATTGATAATGTTAATAAATGGAGTTTGCTGGGAAGATGACATTTAGAAAAGGGTGAGATGCCTCAAATTGAATTTTCGCTGGT
The DNA here is from genome assembly GCA_013400955.1 of Drymodes brunneopygia. Lineage (NCBI taxonomy): Eukaryota > Metazoa > Chordata > Aves > Passeriformes > Petroicidae > Drymodes > Drymodes brunneopygia. The sequence goes on from VZTZ01014544.1 coordinate 461,097, forward strand.
GAAACAAGGCGATTCTAAAAGGCCACAGATGAGATGATTTTTATTAAACATTTGTACTATTTTAGAAGCTAAACCATAATTCATCTGCACTAAAATTTAACGACTTCGATTCATCAGAAAAGTTTACTCTTGGACTCTGCTTCAAAGACAGAACAACAATCCAAATGACAGGCTATAATGGTTTTGCCTCTCTGATTTGCAGTGGGCTGGTGTGTTTTCGTGCCCAGACCGAAGATTCATATTCAAATCCCAAAGTCATAAAATTTAGACTTTCGCATTTGTCCTTTTCAAACCAAAACTTGACTAAACCAGAGTCCAGGATCAAAAGCGTACAAGATCTATCACTTTCTCAGGGGACTGCAAAAGACACTCTCCGCAGATACTCTGGTTGTATTGAGGACAATCTGGAAAATATTGGGCAACACGTGTTGTCCCTGGAAACCAAGTTGTATTGCTTCTCCTGAGGTTTCCCTGTCAGCTCTAGTTTAACAAAAGTTGTCTCCGGGAAGGTTTCTTGGGGAAGGTGTGCAAGGCTCCACATTGGGCATAGAGGATGAGCAGAGTCGGGGAGGTGTGTGTGTTCTTGGGAATTTGTTGCTGATCCCGGCTTTTCCTGTTGCTGATCGTTTCCTCCCGAACCCCGGACTCTTTTTAATATTTTTTTTTCCTCCAGTGACATTAAGCCAAGAAAGACAAGTGCAGAACTAAATATGAGTTCAAGGTGGAGATGCCGAGGCTTTGGATAAGAAGTGAAACATCATTCCCAAAACCTGCATCCTTTCCTGGGAAAGTGGATGCAGGAGAAAGTGATGCGTTCTCATACGACAATATCTGATCACCTAGGTAGAAAATCACCTGGATAACAGCCTCGAGACACAGCCCTGCTCCCACTGCCGGGACAACTCAGCCCTGGCACCCCAGCTGCCCTGCCAGGAGAAGTGCATTTTGTTACTGAGCGGGGTGTTCCCGACACCATCTTGACGCGTTCACCTCAGTCCCCGTGCGAGCAGGGCTCGGTACAAAACAGCCTGGCCTGTGCTTATTCTCCAGACTTGGAATAAAAAGAAACCGGCTCGTTGCTTCTTGATCTTTTCATTTCCTTTCTCTGGCCCGGGCGGAATCCCCTGCCCGCCCCGCACATTTAAAGCCATGTCTGCGGGACTCCAACTAACCCCAGACCTGTTTTTTCAAACGTATTTAAGATGCAGAATTTGCTGACACATAAATAAGCCATCAAGGCTCTCGGAAGCTCATGAATCTTTGACTGAAGTATGTGTGAGGACTTACACACTTGTTCCACGTCGTGATACTTTAAAAACTTTCACAAAGACGACTGTGGACAAAAAAAATAAAAAAGCACCTCTGTTAACAAGATAATTCTTGCTTTCAGTTTTATTTCTATTTTCAACTTCCTATTCTTTTGTCCCGTGACATGGCGCTTTTTTCCCCCTCGGGGACTCCTTTCTCTTCTTTCTCCCCTTCTATTCTGAACTGTTTTACAGCCCCGCTTTGTTACTGTCAGGAAAAAATGTCTGGAGAGCCCTGTTTCCTAAAGAAGGAACAGAAAAGGGAGGACTGGAGCTGCAATGTTGCCTATGCATGCAGAACATCCCAATCTGTTTTTGTGCATTGAGTTGGGGAGAGGGCAGCAGGGAGCGTGCACCCAGCCTCCTCCCGGACAAAGGGAGGCCGGACAGCTGCGCACCCGCCACAAAAGATTCACTCTTCTGTCAACTCTGTTTACTTAGTGTTGTTTCTGACCTCTGTGCTACACTTGTTGCTAATACATATGCTTATCAAACCATTTTAATTGGCTTTCTTCATAACAGTAGTCACAGCGCTTTTTTTTTCCTGCATGTGTTTCCAAACAACTTAATTGACTTCTCTAATATTCATTTTCTTGGGCTCTAAACAACACGTTTCTCCCCCCACGTTTCCCAGCCTCCGGGATAAAGGGCCAGGGGTGCCTGCATGGAAAGGTTCACCTTTCGGGAGTCACGGCTGTGCAGGGAGATGAGTACGCGAGGTAACCCGCACCCCAAGGGGACAGCCGCGTCGCGGGCGTCGCTCCGGCTGGCACAGAGGATCCGGGCCGGGCGTGATGGAGTGTCTGCTGGTAGATAGCCGAGCTGACTGTCCCCGTCACGTTTTGAATGTGGTTTTGCTTTGTTTATGGCACTCAGTGGACTGGTGCCAAACCGAGAAAACCCGGAGCCACCCTGGGAGCTGCCCATCGATCAGGAGCGCAGCCGGGCCGCGCGGGGCTCAACGGGTGCGCACGGCCGCGCACACGCTCCGCGGGCAGAGCCCCCACCCGCGCAGGTAGAGCCGCGAGGGCCAGACCCTCCAGCCCCCACCGGAGCCCTGCGGCCGGGGCAGCCGGCGGGGAGGCGCCCAGAGCCGGGATCTGCCGGCCTGTGATGCTGGGATGCATGGAGTGGCGGAGAGCAGCCAACCTGCCCTCCAAACCGCAGAGACCCGAACGCCACTCCTCGCAGCCTTTGCCATCTATATTAATCGCTTGGCTTGAGCCTCGCCCTCCTTCCTTTTTTTTTTTTTTTTTTTTTTTTCTCAATTTCATAATTAATTGTTGCACTCGGGTTTGTAATGGAAACAATCCTGCCAGGCCGGATAGTTGTTATGATTTGCTTTCTTTAGCGTTTCTCCCCCTTCGAGAGCATTGTTCACGGTGACTGTCTGGGCTCAGATATGATGTTGGGACAGCGCCTCCCTTGAAATGGAAACAGAGGCCTGAATAAAGGAGGGTGGAAAAAAAGTACTTTGTAGTCTGCATCGTCCATCTTTAATTCAGAGACGCATCCATACTCCTGGGAGCGCCGNGCGTTGCCATGGGGACCCTACTGTATGGCAGCAGCGCCAGCCCCAAAGACAATGCCTCGCAAAGGGGCTTGAAAAGTGAGGTTTCTCCCTTTGCCACGCAGCCACTTCCGATGGAGCAAGCATTCTCCTTTCGGGACCCTCATCTTGTCACTAGAACAATGTCTATCTTCGCCTGCCAATTTTTTTTCTCTATCCTGCCTTTGATCTATAAAAAATCAAAAGAACAAAGTCAGGGGAGAATAGGGGGCTTTTTTTGTTGTTGTTGTTGTTGCTGATGCACAGAACAGGCTTTTATAATTTGGGTCTACTTTTGTGCCTGAGGATTTCAGGGGCAGGGAAGGAGGGTAGTTTATTCGTTTGTTGGGCTCTCTCCAGTCCTGACGACTCTGGGCATGGCGTGTGCCAAAGGCCCCCCTTCCTGTCCCCTCCTCCTCCCAAAAGCAGCCAGGAATAAGCATGGGTGCTGCCCAGCCTGGGTGTCCCCCACTCCCCAGCCTTGGCCCTAAGACTCTCCCACAGGTTGGGGCCTTGCCACCTGCTGGGCCCAGGACACCATGGGGGTGGCAATGACCCTTGCTTATGGCCCAGAGAGGATCACCCAAGCCTACCAATTAATACTGATGTTAATAACAGATGTGTGCAACGAAAAGCATGCCCACGAAACTACCTTTCAACAAATGATGCAAAATGATGCTGTTTTCCAAGTCATAGTTTTGTGTAAATGTTAGAGGCATGAATATGAGACTAACGCCCTTTTCTAAGAAATCAGACAATTCTGGGCCGTGTGAGGCCATGAGATGCTGAAATGTTGGAAAAGGAACTGGAGTGTCCATGCAAACACGCCAGTGTGCATTTGACTTCTTTGTTTGTAAGTGGCAACGGTCACATGTCTAGGACAGGCTATAAATAATTCTAGATTAAAAACTGGGACTAGTTTTGGTTCTTTCCAGGAGGAAAAGTGGCTGGTTGAGTTCACATGTGACTCCACACATGTAACCTCCTGGAATTAACCCTCATGATTTGAGCTCAGCTCAGTTGCTTGCTTTGCTTCAAACAGCGGAAAGTGTTGATTTCTCCAAAAGGATTGTATTACAGCGACTTCCTTTTCATTAAAATGCCAGCAGAGGAAATAACAGAAATGACTGGTCTGTGCTGTATCGGTTTCACTGGCTTTGGTGCCCTGGCTAAAACATGTTCCTGCACGATTTGCTGTTTAACTCCATCACAGGCTGGTTTCCTACTTTGAAGGAGTCCATTTCTGGGCAAGAGAAAATGGTAGGTTGGGAAGAGAGTGGAAGTTAGAGAAAGGTTTATTATGAAACTCAGACATCCTTCGTGAGAGCTTGTTCTCTCTCTGGCTACCTTATCTTAGTTATTTGTGAAAGTAAATCACCAGCTATCAAAATGCCTTGTTGAAGTCAATTAATTTAGCCAAGGGTGTCACACCCCTTGTCTGGGTACGTGCTGCTGGAAAACATTTACTGTGGTCTGCAAAGGGAGATAGATACACCCCTCACTGGAGGGCTGGAAGCAGGGACTGGGACTTGGATGGCTTCTTGAGGCTCAGGGATTTTTGCCTCAGCATTTCTGTCAGACAGACATGAAACAGTGTTGACACAGTCTTTTTCCAGCAGGGCAGTGTCGTGGGCGGGCACGGGGCTGTTAGAGCATTGTATGTCCCAGCAATGCGCTGTGTCAGTTTCTGCAGATCTGCAGATCTGAACTGGAATGTTCTGGGTGCACCATTCAATACATGGAGACAGTCAAGGCTCCACTGCAGCATCTCCCTGGCATCACCTGACCTTTACAAGTGTCTCCTAGCTATAGCTACAGCCTGCATTGAATAGTTGAACCCAGATCCCATACCATGCCGACAAAACTGCCCAAGAGTTGACCCTTTACCATCTGGAGCGTCCCCATTCCTCACAGTCAGTGCCCAGAAACCGCAGAAGTGAGTCTGTCATAAAAATGATCCCTGACGTGGTGGGTTTTGAGCGATGGGAGGAATTTGGAACACATTCGCACCATCCACATCCACAGCAATCACTTGCAGGCAGTACCTAGGCCTTCGAGAGAAGAGGGAGGGATGGGACCGGGCTGTGTTTCACCTCTCTGAAAGATAATCACTGGAAGAAGATGTGGCAGGCCTGGGGCTCAAGATCAGTTCCCCTTCCCTCCTCCTCCTGTCCCACACACCCACCACGGGAATCGACTTCCCACCCTATCTGGTCACATTCTCTTCCCAAGATTAATTGTTGGGTCAGGGCAGATTCACTATTGTGTCAGCCTGCAAGTGCCTTTCTCCTTTATCTCTCTCTTTTTTTTTTTTTTCTTAAGAGCGCCATAGTCAAACTTCAGGCCCCCCTCTTTTCCCTCCTCCCGAATCTTTTAGGGTGGAGGGCTGCTACCTTGATCTGACCTCCTGGGCTGAGATGCATTAGCCATGCATTTAACTGTACAATTATGCGCACTCTCTAAATGTTGCTTTAATAACAGAGTCTGAAAAAAAGCTGCAGCGGGTAGTGTTTAGGAAAGCAGCGAGATGCCTGGAGCAGCTCGCTCTCCCCCCCCCAAACACACAGACACACTTGGGACGGCTTTGAGGGGGGACAGTGGAAGTCCACCCACCCCGAGATGGGTGACACTGTCCCCACAGGAAGTCCCAGGTCCCTCCGGGCTGCAGCGGCCCTGGAAGGCGC
>VZTZ01014544.1:472851-491242 GCA_013400955.1 Drymodes brunneopygia
TTAAAAAAAAAAAAAAGACACGGCATTCATAGCCCCTGGACAAGGGGTTACTTTTTAATTTACCAGCACCTCATGTCTCGTCTCCAGGGAGGGCTTCCCCGCCGTAACCAGAAAGGACAAGTCTAAGGGACTGCAGGGATTGTAGCTGAAGGCTGTGCTGTGTATCAGCTCCTGTCCTTCTTCTGAGTAATATATTTACCGAAATGATAACTACGATTAATAATTATAATAAAAATAAACAACACAGGCTAGCGACTGTGTGGGGCAGGGGGTTGAATTCGGTGTGGGCTTTGTTTATTGTTAGGAAACACCCCTAAACAGCCCTAAAACCACTAGTAAACTCTAATCTCCTCTGGCGTAATAAACTTCGGAATTCTTGTAGTCTCAGTGGCGCTCGGAGACTGCCACTGACTTCCAGAAAGTTGTCCTGTCTGTGAGCCAGGGCAGAGATGCGGCGCCTTATCCTGAGCCCGAGGCTGCGCCCACCTGCTTTAGTAAGAGGACAGAGTTTCTGATGCCGCTGGACCGAAGGAGACAGTTCTGGCTGTGTAGGGGTGACAATTGTCCGTCTGGAGGAGCAGAGTGGACTGAAGGCTGCCTGTCAGCCCTGCCCCGTCCTGCTCGGGCTTCTCTCGCCTCTTGCCCCTTCTCCATAATTATCGCATCCTGCAGAACAAGTGCCCTCGCCTCCCCGTGGCAGGGGGGCTGCAGCCCCCCGCAAGCGCCTACCGCCGAGCTGCCCCCCTCACCTCCGCCCTCATCCGCGGGCCCCGGAGCACCGGACCCGGCCGGGCCGCGCAGAGATGGGTGCAGAGGCCGGGCCGGCGCATCCCGGTGCCCGCAGGGACCCGTGCCCCGACGGCCGAGGAGCCCCCGCCACTCGCACAGGTGGCGCGGCCGCCGGAGCGCGGCTCCCCGAGGGGCGACTCCCCACGCGTGGAGGCTGCAGGTGCTGCCAGCGCACCGAGGGGGCCGGAGGTCCTGCCTGTGATCCAGCCTGCGGGCGGGCAATGCCGCGGGCAGTGCCCAGGAGCCGAGGGTTATCCCCGGGAGCCGGCTGTTTCCTCAGGGCAGTGGGGATTTGAACTCTTAATATTTGGCTTCATTTGTAAACGATTAAACGAAATAGAAGGAGAATAACGCCCAGCTCTGCTAAAAGCCAGCTACGGAGTGGAGGAAAGAGGGTGGTTTTGCCTGTCTATCTGAGTGGGCGAGACGCGCACTGGACACTGTCCCCTTTCAAAGAGCAAGTTTACTGCGGAGTTTCCTAACGCCTAACGACCTCCGGGAATGGCTCCCCGACAGGCGCTGCCGGGGTGAAGACTGCCTCAGTCACGCCACTGGTCAGGAGCAGAAACCAGCCTGCAGTCGTTTCCCCGCTGGCGCAGGTGTCTTACGAGAAGTTCTGAAATAAAAGTGAAAAGATGCTGGCAGGAAAAACTTTGGAAAAAGCAGCTCCCCCACTCGTGTGCGTGGGGAGCTGAAGAGCCCCGGGCACCGGGATGTGAGTGGACACCTGTGTCCCACTTAGAAGCCCCTGACCTCCGGCAGCCCCCGCTGCTGCCCAGCACATGGCTCTAACTTGTGTTCCTGCCTCCACCTGTAGCTGCGCTTAACGAGCCACCTCGATGTGGGCAAGAGAGACGTCTGGGGGAATCCTGGTGACCTGCTAGACGCCTTTTTCCCTAGACGCTTGAGAAATCCGTTAAATCAAAGACCTCGAGGGGCTGGAAATTGCCCTTTGCATCCCCAAAGAAATGGGGAAATTTGAAGAGGCTTCATCCCGCTGGGAATGACAGCACATCATCGAGGGATGTTTAGAAAATTTGGAGGAAGCAGTTAAATCGGTCGATCAAAGAAGTTTTGGTTTTGATTTAGGAATATTTTGTTGCCCATAAAATAATATCGATTCTGAGCGATTTTACAGAAAAGGGGGTAAATCGGAGGATAAAGGGGTACCACCCAGTCGTGTGCTGCCAAAAGCTTACCTGCCCCTGCTTACACAAATGATCTAGACAAAGAACCCCGCTGCCCCTCGGAGCTGCTCCCTTGGCCCTTCCTCCCCAGAACTTCCCTCTGCGCGGGACAGGTCCCACCACCTCCCCCAGCGCCGCTCAGCCCCGGCTGTGAAGCCAGAGTGCTTGGAGATCCCCCAGGGATGCCTGATGCTGTGAGCGCTGCTGGAGTTAACTTCACCCTCCGGCTCCCTGGAGGGACCACGGCGCGGGGGAGCCCCGCAGTTTGGAGTGGGTGAAGGGGTGGGTTGTCCCGGAGCAGGGGCCTGAGCACGACAGGTTGGGCTGGGCGTCCGCACCTTGGTCACCAGCTGGGCTTCCCCATTCTGGTTACTGACTGACTGGGCGCTGCCGACAATTTGTGACCCGACTCCGTCGGGATCCGGGCCCACTGGGTCGGCTCTGCCGCCTTCTGGGCACGGTGGGCCGGGAGCCAACCCAGAGTCGCATCCCGGGATACCGCCTCGCCGCTTCCCTCTAGGAAATAGAGACATGTGGTCATGTTTACGGTGTGCAAGTTATTAGACAGGCTAGTGTGTCCTCCCAGCTCTAGGCTGTCCGTGAAACACTGGTGTTCAATCCCCTCCCCGCTATGTTACAGCTCCTCTGCTCTGCGGGGAAACTGGACTCTGGCTCTGAGGCCCCTTGCTCTGGACTTCACACCTTCCGAGGACCGATCCTGGAGCTCCCAACCAACACAAACTTCCCTAAAGTAAAGACGAATAAGGGAATTTTTTGGTTTTGATCCTCCAAGCGTTTTCTCAAGTCAGGACTCAGCCAAGGAACAGAGAAATGTGGAGGTCGCTCCCCTCGGCTGCCCAGTGTCTGCTAAGGACGGGCTTGGGGGCAGAGGGGACCCCGGCAGTCCTCGCAGTTCTCGAAGGCTGTGCCTTGCTTCAGTGTTTACTTCCCGTACTGCAAATGTCACCAGAATGCAACTTTAGTGCTTTGTGGTTAATATTTTTCGCCCGAGGTCTATCACTGGCATTAATTGTCCCAATAAATTGAGATATAGTGTGCATAATGCAATGTAACAATATGGTTATATTCCACGTGTATGACTTAATTAAGCTATTTGCAGCCTGATGCTGCAAGTCAACGGGTGTGCAAGTGGATTAACAATGTACTGTTCTCGTATCCTCAGGATGGTGCATAATTACTTTACTGGTGGTACATATCAATTTTTGATGATTGCAGAACACATGCTCACTTTACCAACAAGCGCTTTAATAACTCTCCGTTGTGTTTTTAAAAAGCGTTGTTTGGAAATATTTAGAAGCCTTTGCAAATAATGTTCGAGGTTCGTGGCGCGAGGTTTAGACCCGACCCCTGTTTGATGGAGAGCAGAGGTTGTGAGGCAGCGCCCAACCTCGCTGCCCGCTGCCGCGGCCGGGAGCAGCGCGGGGCCGGCCCGGCCGTCGAGGCACTCGGCAGCTCCCCGGGGACGGGGTGTGCGGAGAGGCGGGGATAGCGTGCCCCAGCACATGCTCCTGACATTTGCCAGCGGAGTAATGCAATTAGGAAACTCGATTACAGGGCGGCGGCGAGGCTGGGGAGCCCCGGGTCTTTGTTCCCGGGAAGATGGCGCCAGGGTCTGGCCGGTGGGATTTCGCCTGTGCCTCTCCAGGCAAAGGTGGAGGAGGACGAGTGCCGACCTTTCTGGGGGCAACTTAATTTCGGCAGCCTAATCGCGTTGGGGAGGCAGGTACCATCCATCAGAGCGAGCTCCCCGCATGGCCGGGCACCGCGGCCGGCCCAGCGCTCTGCGGCACCGGGCACAGCCCGGAACGAACACAAGAAAAGAACAAACGACTCCCCAAGAGCTGGCGCACGACACTGGCACGCTCGGGCCTCGCTCGGGAGCCCGACAGGGGTGGCCTCGAGGGGCCGGGCTGGGTGCGCCTGTCTGCGGGCTGGGCGCGGGCTCCAGCGTAACCAAAGGCAGATGGGTTCCTTGGCTTGGGAGGGCGTTTAGCAACTCCCGGCCGCCGGGGCTGGCCGGAGAGCGGGCTCCCAGCCCGGCCCGGGTGGCGAGCGGCCCGTGGCGCCGGGCGAGGACAGCGACGCGCGGCCTGCCCCGGCCCTCGGCCCCCCGCTCCGCGCCCAGGCGCGGTGTCGCTGCTGCTCCAGAGTCTTTCTGGAAGGAGACGATTTGTTCTTGTACCTGAAGCAGGTGATGTTTATGCAGAGACATCTGAATGACAGCAGGAGTGAAGGACAAATCTAATAAAGCCTAATAAACCGTGAGAGTCTAAATGTCATTAAACTTACAAAGATGAGAATCCAAATCACCAAAAAGGTAAATGTCTTCATTAGCCTGATCTCTGAAGACTGTCGAACATTTCATTAATTTATAATTTATGATTGTTTGACAAATATTGAAAAGTATGTAAATATGAGGGGGATAATGTCTTTTCTGCGGGAGATAAGGAAATGACCCAAACTGTACGTGCCTGCTAGATTACACACGAGGTTCCATCTATCTGTTATCAAACTGTGCTTTCCCTTTATACAACATATTGTGCAACTGACAAGTGAAATAGTGCAGATAAACCAATGGTTTAAAACGTAATAAAGACAACAGCCATTTGCATTTTTTACATTTTATTACAAAGGTAATTTACTATGACACATTTCTGAATGTAATTTATGAAAACATTTTAAGGCAATTATATAATGTATACAGCACTCGGAGACACAGAAAGTCAGATAAATAATAATCTTATGGATCTTCAGAGACTTTCTATAACGCTGAAAAGATAGACTTTTGCAGGAACAGCAGTAAAACATAAAATCATAGAAATAAAATGCAGAATGATGCAATAAAGAGGAAATGGGTATACTTCGAACTGGAATTGCAGCATTAGATATTCAAGGAAACAATTTCATCTATTCCAAAGAGCTAGATCATCTCAGACTATTATTTTTTTTCCTTCCTCTGCGTTATGAGATAGGCTTCTAAAAGAAAAGAGGATTTCTGAGCAAAAGAGGATTTCTTGCACCCCAGTCCTCTTTGGTGGACCAAAAAGAGGACGTTCCAGTGGGGACCCCGGGAGGCAGGGAACGGCCTCCGTTTGCTGTCCTGTGACAAGGGCGAATTGCGAGTTTATTATCACTCCTGTTCTCAGAGAGACAGGGGAGCAGCAGGCGCTGTTCGGCGGAGGCTGCGCGGTGCCGGGGTGCGGGCAGGCCCGGGCAGTGCCGGCCGCTGCCTGCCCTCTCCGCTTCCGTCCGGCTGAACCCGGGGAAGGTTTCCATGGTCCCCTCGCTTCTCTGCACAGCGCACACTTGCTCATGGCCCAGTGAAGTCCACGGCCAGGAGGCCACTGTTTTGGTGGACGAGGGGCACGGGGTGGCCGCCCGGATGGGGTACAGGGCCACCTCGGCCCGCCCCCGCGCTCTCTGCGGCTGGCGCAGAAGCGCTTCGGTGCTTACCCTAGAGAGTAGCAAGATGCCCAGAAGATGAGAGGGGACAGCATCCGCCCATAAATGTCTCCATGTGACTCCAATAAGGTATTTGCACCCGGAGGGTCAGCAACCCATCGCGTGCGACTGCCTTGGGTTTGGGTTTTGTGTTTGAGCTGTTTTTTTCCCGAAGCCACCCAGTAGACAATAAGCCACGGAGGAGAGTTTTCTAAAAACCCCACATTTCCCAGAATGGGCTCTATGTCTTTGTCTTTACATAAAACAGTGCCCGTTGGCCAAATGTGCCTGTACGAGCTTGTAAAACAAACCAGAAATCTCAGCTCGTCCTCGAGACTAAAAACCGAGTCGCTTTATTTCCAAATCTTGCAAATATGTCAGGAGTGTTAGAAGTGGGACTAAAAAGCCTCCTAGCAGAGCTGGTTACCTGCTGTGAGCCTCACTGCCACAGACCCTTTCACCAGACATATTAAATCTCTTACGCTAAGAAAACAGGCACTTGTCACAATTGAAACCCGACGTATCGGGGCAGTGGGATGTAAGAGTTGAGGGAACTCTGTATTTTCCCCAGAGACCCTCCCGAGCGGAGGTCCGAACACACCTCTCCGAGAGGCCTGTAGGGTCTGCCCAACGTTTCTGAGGGCCGCGTCCAGAGAGTGTTCCAGAGAGGTGGCTCTCGACGTCCTCCCTGTGCACAGCTAGCACCGCACCCCTGGCCTGGCGCTTAGCTCTTTATGTTACGCTCCCCATCCCCGTCGGGTGTCCCGGCTGTCTCCCCCGACGGCAGATGCCGGTGCCTGCACCAAGCTCCCTGCTGTAGGGCACGGCCGCCGGCCGCGCTGCTCAGCCTTGGGAATCGCCCCCCCGGCCCCCCAGCAGCCGGGACGGGGGGCCGCCAGCTCTCCCTTCCCCGCCCTTCTGCAGCCCACTGTCATTCTTTCCCATCTCTGAAGTATGTGTTTTATTACAAATTATTTCATTTGATGAACAACATTCCCACCGCCCTGAGCAGAGTCTAAGTGGAAAAAGGTTTACTTGCGAAACAGTTTCAATGATAATAGTTTTCAAAAATAAGAAGTCAACTAGGCGCACACAAGAATACCTAGATATTGCCAGAAGGGCTGAGCTGGCTTCCACGGACCTGGGCTGCAAGGTTTTCCACCCAAACTAGCCCTCATCTCCTTTTTTTTTTTTTTTTNGAGGTCTCCTGTCCCACCACCTGATATCTACTACCAGGGCAGGTCCTCCCCGTCCAGCTCTCACACGGCTGTTTCTGACCATCTTGGATAAAGACTGGCAATTGTTCAAAGCTGGCAAAATGTCTCCTGTAGTTTAAGTTCAATATGTGCCAGGCGACGGAAAGACACTGGCAACCTTTTATTTTTTTAGGGCGTAAATGATTTCTTACAACACTCGCGGGTTTGTAACTTAAAACGAAAGGAGGAAAAAAGGCAGAGACGGCCGGAGGCTGAGCTGGGAGAAGCCCACCGATCCCTGAGTCATAAAAGCGTACAATGAAAGGGCTTTATTGTCTCTCGTTAAGCAGTTCATAAGTGACCCCGTTTATTTCTGAATAGCCATGTTTTGATGACTTATAGTATATGCAAAAACAAACTTTCCCGCGGTGTTTTTTTTCTCCGTCATGCTTTTCTTTTCAAACAGCCAGATGATTTTAAAAAGAAAAACACCCAGAAATGATAAATCGCGTCGCATAGCTAATGGCTGGAGGGCGCGTTTACCAATTCATAATCATTTATTCTTGGTGATGTATGACCCTTACTCTTAAATCTCAAAAGCTTCTATTTGAAGGTGTAAATAGCTTTTTCCCCCCTTGCAGTAAACCTTACTGCATTAGCAGTGATTGATCTCCTGTACAATTCGTCCCAGAGTGCTATTTTAGAGGGGGAACACTGGCTTTTGGAGATTAACTGGGGAGTCTGTTACATATTAATGAACCTAGGAGATATACTAACGTTTTGGTAATTTAGTTATTTGTGTCTATAGCTTTCGCCGTTATTTTCTCTTAGACCCCCGCGGTTGTTATACATCGAATTAAAAAGTGGTCCTTCAGCATCATTTTTTCAGTGGCAACTAAATGCCATTTAATGTGAAAAACAAATGTTGACTTGTCTCTTGAAGGAACTGTGTTTCTTGGCAAGACATCAAAGTGTTTTAAACTGTATTAGAAGGGTTTGTTAGTTTTCTTACCCGGAGCCTACGGTAATGTAAGGAAACAGCCTCTCGGTGGAAGCACCCGTCGGAGGGGGGAGCGGGCGCTGCGCAGTGCTGCACATAGGTGCACGCTCGAGAGGCGGCTTTAGCTGCAGCAGGAATGCACAGGCACCTCTTCGCCGGGATTACAGCCTTGATTAACGTGCTAATGAATAGGGATGTTAAAGAGTCGTCCGGAAACCCGTCTGTGAGAAGGAGGAGTGAGAAACTCCTAGGTTTGGCTTAGCCTGCAGAGAGAGCAACTTCACTAAAATGCCATTAACCTACTGCTCCTCAGCAGACACTCGGGCAAAGCACCTTGGAGATGTCTGAGAAAGGGCTGAGGTGGAAGCAGGGGGTGGAATCCCTGCTGTGCTCTTGCCTCTGCCCCCGCAGCTGATGCTAGGCGGTGGAGCGGGCAGGGCAGCCTGGAGCCGCCGGGCCGGGCACCGCGTCCTCGGCGCCGGGGCAGCCGCTGCCCCGCTCCTCGGTGGAAAAATAGTGTCGGGGGCATGGCGGGGTGGGGGAGATAAGAGCCCAGCGGTTTTTTCAGCGATTCCGCTTCCTATTAACTTTGACATCTTTCTCGGATTTATAAATTAGAGTTCATTATCCTCGAAGGTCGTTAAAGTAGGCAGCTCATCTAAGAATTAATGCGTGCAAACCCGCTCGCTACAGCTGGCTTAGCCCTGAGCTGTCTGGTGGGCTCAGGAAGTTGGCGAAGGCTTCAGTCACTCCAGTGGTCAAAGAGAGATACCGGTCCCTTCTACCCTCCTCCTCGCCATTTATCGCCTGTGGAAGGTTGGAACGCAGCTGTCCACCAGTCTGGAGAGAGCAGCGAGCAGATCCCCAAGGCAAATGGACCTGCCCTTATTTTTGAAGGAAACAAACATGTTTGTTTCCCCCCGCGTCCCGTTCCAAAGTTAAACGTTTGTTTAGGACAAACTCGAGAAGCAACAGTCTTTGCGAGAACTTTGTTTTCCCCTTCTCCTTGTGAATAACTAAGTGGTCATAGGCTACTCGGCCAGTTGGCGAGGAGAGAACTTTTGTTTTCTGGGGCGATTTATGTTCTTTATAAATATGTGGTTTGGAAAATAAAAAGAGACTTGAAAACGTTGTTACAATGAAAAAGGACAAATTAGAAGACATTTTCTGTGATCAAAGGAGGAAGAGAAAGCGAGTAGGGGTATTCAAAAAGCTTGACTTATTCACACAACTCCTTTGGAGCCCAGGGGCAACAAGCGTGTCTTACATTGAAAAGGCGGCTCTATTCAGAGTGCAGGTGCGAAGTGGTGTGGCACATTCTGCCACATTATGTAAAGGTTGTTGGAGATTAGTGTTCAGACTTAATAACTAAAGCGCTTGATTTACATTGGAAAAAAGCCCCCTCATCCGTGAAAGCAAAATAATTTAACGCGTGATCATTTCGAGTGCTGCTGATATCCTAATACTTGCATTGTTCTCTGCCAAGTACTAGAGGAGCGCGGATTGATGCTTTTGGGAACCTATCATTTACAGCCACTGAACTCTGCTCAGAACTGGAGGTCTGGAGGGGAGATAAAAGAAGGGCACAAGAGAAAAGTTTCGCATTAGGGAAGAAAAAAAAGGGGGGAGGGGGAGGAGAGAACAATATAAACGTGACAGTTCTCCTCCCCTCAGAGGACTCCATGCCTCCTGTCCAGTGCCAGGGCGAAGCTGCGTCCAGGTCTACGGAGACGAAAATTGGGCTCAGGTCTCAGGCATTTCCCTTCTCCGCCTTCCCCCGTCGGAGCAGAATTACTTACCTTACTAATTATTCATATTTATGTAAATGTCATTAGTTAATGTAACTTTCTATAAAAAGATAATCAGGCGAGAACGGAGCATAGGTATTACCTTAAGTGCATTGGCTCTGGTTGTTTCATTCATATGTTAATACACGTGATGCAGTCGTGCCAGGCGTGGGGAGGGTGGAGAGGAGGGGAGAGGAGGAAGGCAAGGGAAAGAAATTAAATAATAATAACAAAGCCCCACAAAGGCTTTAAGTTTGCATCGCGGGACCAAGGAACACGATGCCTTCTGATGCGCTGAACAAAGGGGGACCCGGCGCCGTCCCAGCCGCGGCGGCTGTCCGGGCATTTCGGCAACTTTGGGTGGTTTTTTTTGTTGGTTTGTGTCCCCTCCTCTCCTGAAGGAGAATTTTATGCTTCAGATCGTTTCGATCTACCCAAATCCTCGTGCCGAGCGAAGTCACTCAATTCCCGAACGACCCGAATTAAAGTATCTTTGTACGGGACACGCACCAATTAAAATTGCAATACCTTTTTGCATCTCCCTCTTTAGTGTAAGCATTTTAGGGCCATTTCCATAAATTCTCTGCGAGAATAAAGGCTATAATGGGAACAAGGTGAGAAAGCTGTTAAGCATTGTTTCAGCAAGAAAAGGTCGTAAGTCAGGCAATTGGTGTCTGACCTGTCAGGATAAGGTATAAAGGCTTTATTCATGCAGTCGCTCACGATTTTCTCAGCTCTCACAAAAGTGTTTTTATGATTCTGTTTTCTTACCTCGTTCCTTAATTAAAAAGCTGAATGATTAGAATAGCACCTGCATAATGTCTGAACGACGCCTGCATACTAATTCGCGAGTCTTTACATCTAGTAATTATAACATAAAATCAGAGATTGAATAAAACAGAAGGATTTTGCCCCTAAAGCCCTGCTAATCCTCTTTTAAAAGAGTCTGCTGAAATAATTCAGAACAGTTTCCGGAAGTTGGATTACCGACTCTTTTTTGACTATTTACAATGAAATGATATTTCACACTTAAAGGACTCTGTATTTCTACAACAGGTTTTTTAAGGTGGCCTGTTTTCCAGACAATAACAATCCAGTGATTCCTTTCTTTTCCTACCCGTTTTTCCCCTCTTCCTCCCAGCAAGATCTTCATCTTTATCAAGTATATACGAGGATTAATCTGTCCTCAGGTAGGGATAACAAAACCTCCCCCCTTAAAATCTCCCTTTGACTCCCCACTCCGGGACTCCCCGTGACGAGGGAAGGGGGAGGGCTGCGGGCGGGCAGCGCAGTTGTGCCCAAGTTCAGAAGCACCCAGTTTCCCGGCCGCTCGCGGGAGCAGGCGGTGGAGCAAGGAGCTCACATTGCTTCACTGTTGCCCACACCCAGGGCAGAGGATAATTTAAGCCAGCAGACACTAGTTAAAAGTTGAAGACTAATTTTTTTGTATCTGTCTTCCCGAAACAGCTGGGGGATGATGGGGGAGTGGAGGCGTCCGCGCTTTTGTCCGCCTTTCAGGGCGTGCGGTAGCAGGTATCCTCAGGGGCAGTAGCGAGCCAAGGGGGGCAGGAGGGAGCTGCAGGCCGCGGGCAGCGCCGTCCCAGGGGCCTCCCCCAGCCCGGGAGGGCGGCGCAGCCCCGCAGGGCTCAGGCCGGCTCCCGCTGCCGGAGGCTCAGCCCGGCGCCCCCGGGGTGGCTTCCCCGGTCCAGGCAACCCGCAATGACCCGGAGACAAGTTTTGCGGCAGTATAGAGCCGATGCTCTGGGTAACATTGACTGGGGGGAAAGGAAAAAAAATCTGCCGATCTGTTAGAGCGTCCTATTTATTTTAGGAAAAAGGTTTGCTCGTAGACCGGCTAGCTCCAGCACTCCCATGAGGTTGGCTGCCTCATGACGAAGGAGAAAACGAAGGTGATGCGCGGATTTTTGAAGCGGGAGCTGCTGCCCGCACCCTCTGCAACTCCGCGGGGTCTCGGCGCCTGATCCAGAGGAGCCAGAGTGGTCCTGGCCTCGGAACGGGGTGGATCCAAATGGAGAAGAAGTTGATAATAAAGCCAGCCTCACTTGAAGTTGCAGAGGTTTCTCTGAGATGATGACATCATTAGGAACACCTTACTCTGTTGTGCCATTTTTTTTCAACTGTTACAGAGTTGCTTTTGCGGTGACTTTTGTCCTTCCCCCTCCTTCTCCTCCCATAGTGTAATCCTGCAAAAAACTCTAAATCATCTACGAGAAAATGGAGTCAACGTGTCATTCAGCATTAAAAATCTAGGGGCTTTAACAAAAAGCTTTAATTGCTATCCTGGCCCCATTATAACCATGGGAACGACATACCCTGTTGGAAACTCAGAAATGTTACATATCGCTTTAGCAGGCGCTGCCCTTATTTGTTTGCTGTAGCTTACTTTCATTTATATCCCAGGAATATTATTTCTCTAGGCGACACACGAAAAGACAAAGGGTGTAAATAAACTAACATATGGCCCAGAGGTTTTAGAGGAGCTGGAGCCGCTTAGCAAGTCATGTGGGTGATACTGGGAATCCGTCTTCTGTCCTTCCCCCGCTCCCTCATAACCTCCTTCTCCCTGCGTATTCCTTCTACCTTCTCACGATAAGTCACGTTCGTGTCGCGACCGGCTTTGGGGCACCAGATGGTTTTTCCTTCGAACTGCAAAAATCTGGGCAGCGCAGGGGTGGGGAGGCATGGACTCAGGTCCGTGTGCCTGTGCCTCTGTGTGCCGCTGGAGAAAACGTGTTGACATAACAAATGTGTGTGGGGATGTGTGTACACACGCACACCAGCCCCGGACACGGCCGCGCCCGGGTGGGGGAGCCCGGCCCCGGGAAGAGGCTCCGGACTGAGCAGGGCCGTTCCGGGCTGGGCGGCCCCTCGGAGCGGGAGGCTGGCGAGGCGCCGAGCAGGGTCGAGCAATCTGGCGCCCACAGAGACACTTGACAACCTTTTTTTTTGGTTGTTGTTGTTTTCAATTGTAATCAGTTTCAGGATTTCTCACCCAAAAAGCCCAACCGGGGCTGAGCCCCGCTCCGTCCGGGAGGTGCAGTGTTTAACCGCACGCTGCACCTCCTTCCCCTCCGCTTCTCCCGGTAAGGTGGCGGAAACGGGTCTCGGTTACTGATTCATATTTCTAATCTTCCTTTCCTGAGAATACAATGTGCTTTTGTTAAATGAATGGTCTTTAATTAATGCACTTGCACAATGCAAGGCCTTGCATGGGGATCGATGATAGGAAGCAACAGGGGATGGTTCCCTCCAAAATGGTTTGTCAGCATAGAGAAAGAAAAGGCAATGTCTATAAAAGGGCCACTAATAATGCCCACACGTCTCTCACCATGTTGTCTGAGGGGACATTCCTTCCCTTGTTGACAGTCAAGTGTAATAAGTACATGTCTTCGCTCAATCATTATAGACCATAGAATTGTATTCTTTAATTAGCATGTACTGTTAGCCCTCCTTTCCTTTATGGGCCAGTTTTTGTCTTTTATAGACCAGCAAAAATGTTTTCCTTGATTTCTTTTTCTTGAATCCTATCATTTCTTATTATTTTCTTTCTTTCTTTCTCTCTCTCCCTTCATGTAGTCAAATGTATTCTCTATTGACAATATTCCTGGCAGCTAAAGCCAACTTTTTGTCATCTCTCTGTGTTAGGCAACTTCTTTCAAGTTTTCCTTTTTTAAAAGGAATGGAAGCAGCGCATGCGCAAGGCGCCGGCCGGGCTCGGGCCGCGGCGTGCCCGGGGCTGCCGCAAGCAGCAAAGCCGGCCTTTGCCGTGCCAAGGGAGCTGTGGGCAGCTTCGGGAGCTGCGGAACCCTGGAACGTATTAACAGCAGTCAGCAGAATACGCAAGGCAAAGAAGGCTTACTTTCAGATTACTTTAGCTGACGAAAGAATTGCCTCTCTTAAAAAAGAAATAAAATTCCCTAAATCCTCATAGGAACCTTATAAAAAGGTTGTGTTTCGCTGTGGCGGGGACCTATTCTGGAGGAGGGGGGTGAAATTCTTCAAAAGAACACTTGCATTCTGCGAAACAACAACCCTTTGGGCGGAGGGGAGCAGCAGCCTCTCGGGGTGGCCCCGCTGAAAACTCACGTCAATCCCGCGAGTGTTGGAGCCCATCATCCCAGTGTCAGCGTCCCCAGAGTCGCACAGTGCCCGTGAGGTGCCAGGTGCCGCTGTGGAGGTAACCGGGACACACAACCATCCCCCAGAGGGACAGGGCACCACCTGGATGACACCGGGGTCTGTTTCCGCACCCTGCACCTTGGGCAATGCTTAAAGTACAATTGGTTTGAAATCTGCGATCTGAAAAATGTTTTCTCAGAAATGAAGCCAAAGAAGGGGTTTGTTTTGTTTTGTTCTTTTAATGGAAATGCCAACCTAAAACGATTAACATTAAAAAAGGTTAAAGACCAACAAAAAACCACTCATTAATACTTGATTGTACACCACATTAATAGTACACAGGTTTGGGGAATTTTTTTCAACTAATATGAAAACCAACAGAAAGAGAAGGTTGATTACACAGTGTTTTAGGAATGGCTGGGTATCATCAGTACAAACACATAATTTAAAAGTGCACATTTGTAAAAATAACCATAGAAATGAAATGCTTATAAATATTTATTGTAAAAAAATTCAAATATTAAAGATAAATAGTATGTTCAAGCACACAACAGAACATTCCTTCATTGCCAAACTTGTGATAAAGAAAAATAAGAAATATAAGAAGTCTGGAAAGAGATACAGCATACCAACATCGTAAATGTTTTTCTGTGAGCTACATTTTTCAGAGGCTTCTTCTCTGTACAGTTCACAAAGAATGTGCTAGCTTTTCCCATAAATATGACAAGATAAAAAAATAATAACAATAATACCCACTCCACTCTAATTTGACTCTGTCTTTACTCAGAAAAGGTCCCATTAAGTTAATGGTTTGGCTTAGAACGGCAGGATAGGGCTCAGATAATTCTGTAACAGCTAAAAGAGAAGTACACCGATGAGTTACAACTTCAAGGAATTCACATTCCAAACCGGGCATTGCATGATCTCCAATGAGAAACTACCAAATAAACTTGATCAGGGAATCATTTCAGTACAACACCGTTATGTTTATAAAATGAAGATACAAAAGGGATGCAGCTCGACTACCCTTACACTTACGGACAATAAAACATGAGAGCATATGGAAGCCATCACTTTGAATGCATTAACAACTTCGATACGTTGTACTATATACATGCTTGATAGGTATTCGGACTGTTAAATGATCAAAGAATTTACTCTATGGCTACGCTCTTGCTTTCACTCTACTGGAAAGAAAACGTTTGTTGGTCACGGAGTGGTGTTAATGAAACCCAACATTTGTGCCTTCGCCCACGAATCGCATTCTGTGCCAGAGCGTATGTAGGAATAATTTATTAGACGGAAAAGTTTGGAGGATGAAATGCAAAAACAATGGACATAATTTCAGCTTTCGAACTGTAAGGTCATACATCTATGGACATCTGTACACAGTCAGAGTTCCACGCAGACACAGCTACATATATCCAGATGTATGTCTGTACACAGGATTCGATAGTTTGGTATTTTCTGCACCCTCTGGGCCCCTAAAGTTATCTTTAAAAGTTTGATTTTATCTCTTTAGAAACGGTTTAAAGCTAACGGGCAGGGTGAGTTTGACAGAGAGGAGAACAAATCGCTGACAAAGAACCTTTTACGTTTCATCAGCGTTGTTAGGACGACGAGCAGGAATTTCTCAGATAATAACTCCCACTTCAAAGATTTCTCAGCTCAATAGAAATTGGACCATCCTTTTTATTCAACCACAAGGGTTGGCACTAAAGACGACTCAACTGTTTGAATTTTTTTCCCCCGTGTTTATTTTTCCCCTATTCACTAGGGTACTTGGATAAAATAAACAACAAGACAATTACTGGAACATGGACTTCTAACTTTCCCGAGCCCATTGCCCAGCGCCCATGGCCCCGGCCATGCGGGTGTCAAGTTCCCCCGCACCGAGGAGCCTCCGCTCGCTGCCGCGCGGCTACAGTGGGATCGGGCGAGTGGGAAGGGGGTCCGGCCATCTCCCCCGGGACCTCACCCCGCTTTCCAGGTCCGGGGGACTTCCATCGAGACACCTACTCCCTCAGACACAGGCAGCCTAAGGAAGGGAATCTTTCAGTCTCCATCCTATCTTCCCCTCCCACGTTTTGTGGGGTGGAAGGGGAAGCAATTCTCAGGCTTTGTGGCCAGTTTTGCTGCTAGAAGCTGGTCAGAAAGGCTGGTGACAGCGGGCGGGAGCTCCCGCCGAGCTTGCGGGGCTGGCAGTCCCTTACTTTGGGGAGAAGGAGACCGGGGCTACAGCGTCGGAACGGAGCCCACCTCGGGGGGAGGGCGAAGCCCAGCAAAACCCAGCTCCGCCGAAGTGCATTAGGTGGAGGAAGTCTATCTCTAGCGGGGAGCAGATTGAGTGTATTAAGCTAGCATGAAACCAAAGGTCAGTGCAAATGTATCTTAATAGACTGTCTCAAATGGAGTGTGCCTCCTTTGAAGGCCGCTTGCTATTGCTCTCCTCATTACCATAGCGATCCTAACGTGGCATGCTGATGCACCATAAAACTCACACTTTCAACCCCAAAATCAGGCCCTTTGAACAACCCGAGCTTGATTAGACCTTTCTCCTTTTCTTTCCCCCCTTAAAAACCATTTCCTTGCCTTTAGAAACTCGCCCTCAAATCCCAAATGCATTCTCTGATCCTGGCAGAAAGCAGAAACAAAAGTGAGCTGAGGCGACGGTTCAAGCGGGCCTTTTCTTCCTGACAGTCTTATCCATTTTTATTATGGTCTGGAACAAGTGCCCTGTTCGCGTGGGTTTTGTTTACCGGAAATTAAATGAAAATGATTTAGTTCGCGTCAAACAAAAATATATACTTGTATACACAAGAAAAAGGGCCTGTTAGACGTAAATATTATGTCCTTAATGAAAAGACTGGACGGGCTCCAGACTTCGCCTTTCACTATTTAAGTATGACTTGCCTATTGCCATAGAAATCCTAACTTACCATGAAGATTCACCGTTGTGAAGAAATACTTCTTTGTGCGAGCTTGCTTTGATGTCTAAGGCATAAGATTCAGGCTTTCAGCTGCGTCTGTCTAGATTACCTTGAGAGCAACGGGGTAGACATCTGTAACAAGCAAATGAAAAATTAAAGGTGATTAGCCTGCACATGCAAACACTTCTGTAAATAGAGAAATAAAGAAATAAACAGATCTCAGGACATGATGGAAACCTTCTCCCTACCCGCATATGGCTTCTCGATTTCCATGACACAAGTTTCGGGGGCTGGAGAGGGGCACAACTCTCCCCTGTTTAGGCTCCTCTCTCACACATTGCTCTCACCTAGATGAGTCCCTAAGTGTATTCCCGGTAGCGACATGCTGTTGTCACTATCCATGGTGTTTAAATACAAAAGTTGTTGAGTTTGGGTGATTGAAGAAAGAAACGCCGACTTGGTGCCTTGGGAGCAAAATACGGGTGTATAAGTAAGGAAAGCACTGGGCATTGGGGTGTTTTTAGTCACTGTCCAGCTAATTATTTTCCTGTAGTTTTTATATTTCTAGGTATCAACACAAACGTGTATGTGCGTGCGTGTACAGCTGTACACACACAGTAACCCCAGCCACCTGGGTGCCGAGGTGATCTGTCAGGCACCAGAGGATGCGGTTACAGCAGCCTTCTGTCTGCTCTCCGCAAGCCATAGACACCCNNNACAGCACCTTTCTGTCTGCTCTCCAAAAGCCATAGACACCCCTTCCAGCAGCCCATGCTATTTATTTGCCTATACTGTCTGGTATTCTTAAACATCATTATAGTAATTAAAACGGCACCATTCGGTAGTTTCAAGCTACCCCAGTGGAGAGGTTTGTTTATTTATTTTGGGGGTTGTTTATTTTTTTACCCCCTCCCTCCTTTCTCTGAACCAGTGCAGTGAACCCTGTAGGTTTGAGACTCTGGGAGAGGATGGAGATGCTAAAGGCGCGTTGTGGGAGCGGCTCATTTCTCCCCGGGGCTGTTGGCAGGGCAGAGCCGCGGAGCAGCGGCCCCGGGTCCCCGCGCTGCCGGGGGCTGCCCGGCCCCCGCCNGGGGGGCCCCCGGCCCCCCCCCCTGACGGTGACGTCAGAGAACGGTCCCCCCCGCCCCGCCAGAACCGCCCCCCCGGAGCCTCAGCGCCCACGGTTCAACAGGAGCCGCACTCTGGGTGGGGACGGGCATGTTTAGGTATTAGAAGTCATTACCAGTGGGAGCTAAAATGGACAGTCAATCATCGCACCCCCCTGGGCCTTTCTTTATTAGCGACTACTGGGTGGGGGGAGGAAATATATATATATGTATTTATATAANGCGCGGGCGCGGAGGGCTCAGCGTGGGAGCAGGAGGCGGGGGGCTCCCGGCCGGAGTCCGAGGAGGGGGACACCAAGGAGGGCGTGGAGGACTCGTAGCCGGAGCTGGGAGGAGGGGATTTGCAGTGNAAAGAAAGAGGGAAAAGTAAGGAGATTCTTTACAGAAACGTCCATCGAACGGGTTAATTAATCAAAAAATTTAATGGATCCATTTTGTACAAATTGGTAACAAATAATAGTTTATATATATATATTTCTTTAAAAAAACACTCTCTCACAGAAAACCGTGGGCGAACAGAACAGTGCAGCACACAGTACTGTTGACAAGAGAAAATCTGTACAGAGAAAATCTGTATGAAACCACTCAAGGGAAGGGGAAAGGAAAAGGGGAAGAGGAAGGGGAAGGGAAAGGAAGGGAAGGAAAGGGAAAAGGACAGGGATGAGGAAAGGGAATGCAAATCAGTTGGCGTGTAAACAGACCGGAGCAAGGCGGTCAGAGCGGGCGTGTGTGGCACGGCGGGAGGAGGCGGCAGCGCCCCGGCCGAGGCGAGC